>SKCR01019462.1:0-139228 GCA_019454045.1 Zanthoxylum bungeanum | reverse complement strand
GAGGTCTATCAGAGAGCTCGAAGCTAAACAAGTGAGTGAAATTAGACAAAGTACTGATTTCCATCTTTTCTCTTCCGACGTCCGTTTCCCGCGGCTTCCGCGACTTAAAAGGTAGTGCCTCCAAATGAGACTCATCATCGGGTTTCACATGCGAAAATACAATGCCTACAGACGTGAATGGCGTGGACAGGTGCGTGAAGGGTTATTTTCTTATTTGTTATTCGGTTAGACGAGTCTGTTTAGGGGAAGAATGACCATGTGCGTGGTTCAGAGAGAGAAGATGGGGGACTTAGGGTTTCTTTGTTTTGTGAATTGTCGTGAATAGTCTAGAGCCTTAGGGTTGCATGAGTGTTATGTTTTATAGTTACAAGATAGGGTTAGGCATGGGTTTTGAAAAGGAAACAAGATCAATTAAATATGTGTGTATTTTAATTAATTTATTAAAGGAATTGATATTTGTATTTTAGGTGGGAATGTCTTTAATTTGGTGAGTGAATTATTTAAATTAGGAAGAGATTTGCCTAAATTAGAGATTTAATTTAATTAGATTTTAATTGGATTTAATTTAATTTAATTTAATTTATGTTTTAAATATGTTTTAATTATTTCTTGGATTGGGCTTGGGTGAGATGGGCTTGATATGTATCTTAGTGATGTGTGGGCTTGGTGTGTGGTTTGTGGGGGTTTGGGCCAAGAGTGTGTTTTAAAATGGAAGTCCAACAAGCAAACCCGAAGCATAAACAAATGAATTAATTCTAACAAGATGTCAATTTCTGACTCTCCCCTTCCGACGTCTGTTTCCCACGACTTCCACAATTTAAGAGGTAGTGTCTCAATGTGAGACTCATTATCGGGACTTACATGCAAAATACAGTAACTACAGTCGCCCCCACTTTAATAGGACTTGTGCAGTGTGTGACAATGACAATCCTATCAAAGTTTATGCAATGTATTTTTACTTACCTGGCTCGCCAGCTGCCATCTGACTTGCATGTTGCCTTGAACTGAGTTGATTTAGCGGTGAGGTGCTGCGACCCCTGAGGTTTATCCCTGCAAGATGATGCGATCTCTAGGAATCAGTACCGACTGAAGACTGAACTGATGAGAGTTGGTCCATTTCCAAACTGTTACTGGGTTGAGATTTTTGAACTGTGCTACATTTTTGGAGAACCATTTCCGACATGCTAAACCTCATTTTGAGGAGTTGCTTTTGGTCGAACTATGCTCCATTTTCAATGTCTGCTGTGTGCGCTCTATTTTGGAGCGCCATTTTCAGAATTTGATGAGATAATAGTCCATTTCCGAACCATGCTCCATTTTCGAAGTGTCATTTTCGGCAAGTGATAGTAGTCCATTTTTGAACCGTACTCCATTTTTGGAGTGCCATTTTTTGCGAGCGATAGTAGTCAATTTCCGAACTGTGCTCCATTTTCGGAGCGCCATTTTCGGTGAGTGATAGTAGTCCATTTTTTAACCGTGCTCCATTTTCGGAGTGCCATTTTCGACATCTGATGATAATGATCCATTTCCGAACCGTGCTCCATTTTCGAAGTGCCATTTTCGGCAAGTGATAGTAGTCTATTTTCGAACTCTGCTCCATTTTCGGAGTGATATTTTCGGCTTCTGACGAGATAATGGTATATTTTCGAACCGTGGTCCATTTACGGAATGCCATTTTCGACGAAACTGATATTGATGCTGATGTTGATGTGTCTCCATACCTGGAGTGCCATACCCTATAAAATTAACGTTGATGTTAATGTGTCTCCATACCCGGAGTGTTATACCCGGAAGAACTGATGATATGTCTCCATACCCGGAGTACCATACCCGGCAAAACTGATGTTGATGCTAATATAGGCCTCACCCCCAGAGTGCCATACCCGGTAAGATATACTGATAATGATGTGGGCCTCTCCCCCAGAGTGCCATACCCGGCAAGACTAATACTAGTGATGTGATAGTTCATTTCAACATATTATTCTGCCTCTAACGAGATAATCCTGATAGCTAGACATATTTTCGTCCTCAACGAATGCTTCGCGTCGAAACCTGAGAACCTTCAAAGTACTTGATACACTCGACTCCGATCATCTGAATAGGTGATCTGAACTAGACTCCTGGTGTGTGTGTGTGCCAAGGCTCTTTCACATCTTAATCCTTAAGTAGGCCAACTCGATGATTTCGTCTCGGAGAATCGGATCAGTGGGTCTCACCAATCTAGATGTCTTGATCACACTTTGTGATTACTTCATCATACTCAACATGATATGGTCTTCTTCTTTTTTCCTTGTCTCTTTCTCTTTATTCTTTTCATTCTTTTTCTTTCTTTTTCTTTCTTTTTTCCTTTTCTTTTTCTTTCTTTAACACACCTATCCTTTAAGGTAGCATTTCTCCTCATTGTGGTCCTAATACTCGCCCATGGGTAGCTTCACGCTTATCGGTTATAGGCGATCTATTTTTTTATTTTCTTTTCATTGCAGAGACTTTTTCTTTGTTTCTAACCATATCATATATCGTAGCAAAAGTAAACCAGGGTAGACATCCAGGCGAACGGTCATTCACTGATCCATCATCTCTTCAACTAGTCGTCTCGCCAACTACTCAGGCTTCTACAATTGAGAGTCTAGCCGAGATCAATCCATTCAGAGTACCGGATGAGAGCACGTCTCGCACTTATCATTTCTAAGGTTTCTCCCTACAGCAAATAATATCATCACCGGACATATGCTTAACCATCAAAGACTTCTCTTTTTTTTATCTCTCTTCTTTTTTTCACTCCTCGGAATTCTTCCTTTCCATTGCTGATAATATGGGCTTAGCCCCCTAAGATCTATTCCCGGAACTCATATTGATATTGGCCTCAACCTTGGGATTCCTCCCCGAAACTGGTTCATTCTTGAAACTGATATTGATTCATTCCTGAAATTGATACTGATTCATTCCTGAAACTGATACTGATTCATTCCTGAAATTGATACTGATTCATTACTGAAACTGTACTGTTGCTGTTTCTAATTAGCTTGCCTTCGCAGCTTTCTCATTTTCTTCTTTGAAACCTGTGAATACAAAATAAACACAAAAAGAATGCAAAATACGTTACGTGTATGCATCTATGCATGAATGAGTTTCCTATCCTGTCGGGTTAGGTCTTCTGCCAATTTCCTTGGTGACTGCTCGGTCTTCTTTTCCTCAAGCAAAATATTGCTTCAATCTATCCACATTGATTGTCTAGGCGAACTAATCCCCTTCCAAGTCTGACAGTCTCATTGCCTCATTCCCCAATTTCTGAATGGATATCCTGGCTTTTCTGCTTGCTTTTTCTGAGGATGTCCCATTTTCTAAACATCGCTGAGTATCATAGTACCAAGGCTGAATGCTTTTTTCAAATATACTCATGTTGCAGGTTGAAAGGAAGAGACTCAGGCAAGTAAACAAAATGGACGTCTTTATTATCATTAAGAAAAGGTTCGAACAAGTAGACAAAATCAATGTTTTTATTAAAAATGCAGGATCAAATAAACTTGGAGGAATAGCTTCATTATTCGCAGCATTGCCTTCTTCCTCGGCCTATGGTTCTCCACTATTGTCATTCCCTATCGCCATGAAAGAAACTGGGTGGTTGAAAGTTTGGAGGACAAAGCTTTCGGGCAGGCCAGAGTTGATCATGTAGGTGGGTGGTGGAACGGAGTGGTAGTTTGGTAGAGGATTTCTGTGTGTGTTGGGTTGTTCTTTTTCTGGGTCAGGTATTTTATGGGAGTCAATGAGGTTTTGGATCTCATGCCTAAGGCGGGTGTAGCTGTCAGTTTCGTGACCTCTTCTCTGTTGGAAGTGACAATACAGACTTAGGTCCAGGTTGGATGGCACAGGGTTTGGAATTGGTTTAGGCTCTAAGGGTTCAAGAAGTCCTTGTGCCTTCAGCTTTTCAAACACCCTTGAAAGAGGCTTACTAAGGTTGGAAAATCGCCTGTTTTTTATGGCAGTGACCTCAGCAGTAGCGGGCATAGTCCCTAAAGGCCCCTCAATATTCCTTCTATTCTGGCAATAGAACTTTCTGTTTCAGCCTCTCCTCGGCTTACTATAAATAGGGCTTGGTGCCCTTGATGATCATTTTTATCTGGTCTTTCTCCGAGGGCCGAGTCTGCATCTTCAGAAGCTGGCTTCTCTAGCGATCTACATACTCCTTGAAGTTCTCTTCCGGCTTCTGCTTGGTATTCTCCAAGTCACGGAGCAACAATTCAATCTCCAAGTCTGTAACATATTATTTTAGAAAGGCATATGTCAGTTCCCTCTAATCTTCCTTAACCTTTCTTTCAAAGCTATGGTACCACACTACGGGTGCCCCCTCGAGCGATATCCCAAACATCTTCTAAACTTGGCGCTGTGACAGGCCCACTGGAGATGGACCTTCGGATCCCCATTCCCTTTGAATTTGGCTATGTCGGGAATCTTAAACTGAGCCGGGAGCTGCTCCTCAAAGGTCATCGCCTCATAATCCAATAAGTCCTCATGTTTTACCCTCATCTTGCGGGTAACTAATTATACCTGATCACGGAGTTTCTGTAATTCAGCCTGAGACCCGGCTATTCTTCCTGTGGCATACTCAGCCATATCATCATCAAATACATGGATATCATCACTCAACCTGTTCGGAGGCTCTTCACGCCTCATATTCTCAGAGTCTCTCCCAGCACGGGGCACATCCATATTAGCCATAGCAGCGGTCAAAGCTTGCAATTGTTCAGTAACCTTGGTGAGACCATTCTTCAGATGATCCATGTGAGATACTTCGTTTTCTGATCCACTCATATTTGCTGACGGCCTTTTGATGAGTCTCCCCTCTTTCCTAACCCAACGGATATCTATGATGGATTTTAAGACACAAAAGGTTAACATGATGCGTGTATGCATGAGATGCGTGCGATGTAAGTCTGCTCATTATCATTTTAAAGCATTCAATCATACTATTGCGAGGTGCAAACTTGTCCCAGTTGAAAAGGCTCGACAAGTTTACACTTTACAATAACATGGCTAAACAACTTCAAATGATAAAAGGCCTAAACATAGAATGGCCCATTGGCATTTTAGAAGCTTTTGGCCCAATTGTCATAAAGCACAGACTCGTCCCAGTTTAAATGGCCCAACAAGCCCATACCTCATGACAAAAGCTCCAACTGAATCCAAATGACGATGGTCCTAAATGCAAGCCTAAAGGGATAGTCTCTACTAGTCTTACAACTACAGTTCATGTGCGGGTTTATAGGGGTATAGACAAAGGCCCTCGTCGATGAAGGGTTGCCCACAACTAGGTCTCCCCACTCAAGGGTCCGAGCAACCAAGTGAGCGTACTTTTTTTATACACTAAGGTACGTGCCAACGAGTTATGGTGCGTGACTGACTGTCAAATAGATTTCCCATTGTAGATTCCCTAGAGGGAGGGTGGAGCGAACTCTCTTAAATACCCAAGCCTCTTAGGCTCTTATCGCTTAGTGACAGGAATAAACAACGAGTCCTCCAAATTAGTCTGTCACAACGAGCTACCGGTAATGATTAACTATGTGTCTTCACAGCTTTTCCTCATAGAAAAGTAGTGAATGAAGGAAGACACCAAACCATCACCTAGCCTTAACAATGCCTTTAATTAAACCCATTTCAACCCACTATAGACACAGTTAACTAAAGCACAAATCATAAACATCACAAGGTAAGATTTCGGGGCCGATTCTCTATCCCCAGTGGAGTTGCCAGACTGTAGGACACAGAAATTGACGATGTTGTTCTAGGCTCGCAGCCTAGTCGGGAGTATGGAATAGCCCGCGGGGGAACTAAACCGGAGAAATAACATGGAGTCGCCACCCGGTGTGAACCGAGAAAATGATTTAAGGCCGCACTCACCCCTTGCAAGGGAAGATCTCAAACCGTTGGGTTCGGAATGGTCCCTTACTTATGCCACTTATAATGAAATGATTTATGCAATAACTTAACCGAATCTACGCAACTTATATGTTCGAAAGTATTCTATTCCTAAGTTCACATGCATAAAAATAAAGCTCATATCTAAGTTTGCATGCATGAAAGTAAATCGAAATAACGGCAAGCATATAATTTCATAAACACATGGTACTACACATACGGAAACACAAGTAAATAATAATTACACAAGCATGCATAATGAAGAGAAGCAATTAGATGCATAATTCAAAGAGATGATTAAAGAGACAATTATACATCGAAATAAATGTGCAATGATGCGATACAGAAAGCAAATAACAGAATAATAAATGGCACGACAAAGTATCACGGTAAAGGTAGCCTTTTAGGCTTTTCTTCCCTCAAATAGAGAACCTTTAGACCAACGTAATAAGCCCATTCGCGTTACATTATGATGCATGATTAAACAAGGAGATGGCATACAGTAAGCAAATAACGGAATAATAAAAGGCGCGGCAAAACGACGTGGCAAATGTAGCCCTTAGGCTTTTGATCCCTCAAAATAGAGGACCTTTAATCCAAATTGATTGCCATGCGCATGACATTACAATGCGTAGAAAGTAAAGACAAAAATATATAGGACTTCGTACGCTCGATTGAACATATCTCACATTCAATTAAACATACTTCGTCCTGCGCGGCAAAACGTCGTGGCAAAGGTAACCCTTAGGCTTTTTATCCCTCAAAATGGAGGACCTTTAATCCAACTTGATTTTCCCATGCACACTATATCATCAATACATAAACAAATAACGTGCACAAAGTAAAATGGCGTAATAATAAAAGACGCGGTGAAGTATCGTGGCAAAGGTAACCCTTAGTCTTTTGCCGCTGTTTTGGATTATAGTTTTCTGAAGTGTTTTAGGGTGATTTGTTCACTGTTAGGGGACTGTTTTCAGAGATTTCTGGACTATTTTTGGAAGTTTTTTGGGTTGATTTAGGATTGTTTGTGGCGATTTTTCGGTGATTATAGTGCAGTTTCAGGGGCTATTGTTTGTCACTGCAGTGTAATTTCAGGGGCTGTTTTTGGCTTACTGTTTTGTTGCTGACTCACGGTAATTTGGGGGCTGTTAGTGGCTTGTATTTTGTCATTGTTTTCTGTGTGGCTATTTGAGAGGATTGTTGTGTGTGAGGAGAGAGGAGAATCAGGGACGTGGCTGTGTGAGGGCGTATTTTCTTATTGTTTGGTCAGTGTAAGGCTGCGGTTTTGTTTGTTTCAGTTCACGTGGAGAGTTTGATTGTTTGATGAATGGGCATCTTCAGTTTTTGTGGGCTACGAGTTGAGTGAGAAGACTGTGTGTCTTTATGGATTGAGGAGCGTTTATGGGGGAGTGAAGGCAGTTGGTACGTAAGTGGCGTGGAGGTGAGGGTCTTTGGTTCACGTGTGCATGGTGAGATGAGTGAGCCGTAAGTGTTTCTTAGAGGGTTGTTGAGCGAGAAAGATCCATGGTGCCGAGAGAGTTGTGAGAGGGATCTAGGGTTTTTTTTTATTTGTTTGTCTAGTTGTTGCCGTGAGTATAAGGGGGTACGAGAGGGAAAGAGAGGAGCCGAGATGCTTGAGTAAGTTGGTTAGGGACGTGAATGGCATGGACAGGTGCGTGAAGGGTTATTTTCTTATTTGTTATTCGATTGGACGAGTGTGTTTAGGGGAAGAATGACCATATGCGTGGTTCAGAGAGAGAAGACAAAGGACTTAGGTTTCTTTGTTTTGTGAATTGCCGTGAATAGTCTAGAGCCTTAGGATTGCATGAGTTTTATGTTTTATAGTTACAAGCTAGGGTTAGGCATGGGTTTTGAAAAGGAAACAAGATCAATTAAATATGTGTGTATTTTAATTAATTTATTAAAGGAAATGATATTTGTATTTTATGTGGGAATGTATTTAATTTGGTGAGTGAATTATTTAAATTAGGAAAAGATTTGCTTAAATTAGGGATTTAATTTAATTATATTTTAATTGGATTTAATTTAATTTAATTTAATTTGTGTTTTAAATATGTTTTAATTATTTCTTGGATTGGGCTTGGGTGAGATGGGCTTGGTATGTGTCTTAGTGATGTGTGGGCTTGGTGTGTGGTTTGTGGGGGGTTTGGGCCAATGGTTTGTTTTAAAATGGAAGTCCAACAAGCAAACCCAAAGCAAAAACAAACGAATTAATTCCAACAAGATGTCAATTTCTGACTCTCCCATTCTGACGTCCGTTTCCCGTGACTTCCATAATTTAAGAGGTAGTGTCTCCATGTAAGACTCATCATCGAGACTTACATGTAAAAATACAGTGCCTACAAACATCATCTTCTTCTCCTCTCTCTCCCTCCTCACGGCGATGTGCCATTTTCTCTCCTTCTCCATTTTCTCTCATGGCCGAGAGTCACAAAGGTGATTTGGAATTTTTATAGCAAAAATTCCATAAGCTATCACTTATTAGGAGTCTTACAAAGGTGATAGGGAAACCCATTCATGAGCATGAAATCATCACTCTCAAAGCTTGGAGCTTGAAGAACAACACAAAGAGGATAACTAAGGGCTTGGCCGAAACATCCATAGAGGAAAAGTTTTATGTTCATCGCATCCAAAAGCCGATCAAAGTGAGTATTTCCGCTACTTTATTTTGATGTATTCACATGTTCATATGCTTAATTTGATCTTGGTTTGACCTAGAAAACCCAACACCCACCACTTTAAATTACAAATTCAATTTGGCTCACACAACAAGACTTTGGGCCCGGGTTCGTTTAATCCAATTAAATGAATTTTTCATCGCGACGTAATTAAATCCAATTTAATAAAATAATAATGCCCAGTAAAATTATTACGAAAGTTGCTTACGATTTAATTCCAAATTAATTCGTTTGCTCGAATTAAAATATAATTTTAATTTCATATTGAAATCTGATTTCAATTAATATATTCAATATATTATTTAATCAATTAATTCCAAATTAATCGTGTTCTCTCTTCATGACGAATTTAATCCAAGATAAATTCTTGCCATAATTAATCCCAGATTAATTTTCTCTCTCTTAATTAATCCCAGATTAATTTTATTCGAGCCAAATTTCATTGGTGAATCTTTGGGAAGCGACCCAAGAGATCCCTTGATATGTTGGTAGTAAATAAGGTTGTCGGACTATCTGACACGTGCATACCTCGTACCACGTTCTCACTGATTTACAATACATAGTTAGCTTCTAGCAAAGCATCGTGTCTACACAATTCTTCAAAAATATTCAACGAAGAATATATAATCTGTATCAGGCGTAGTATACAATGTATTACGTAATATGATCCAGAATCAGATGTCACATGCTAGGCCTAGAGCTGGAATTGTGTCTGCTCCGTACGAAGCATAGATCGGATCATCAGTAACTAGTCTTTGTAATTGAATAATCATGACCTAGTTATACTATCCCGATAGCTGCAGCATTTAAAAGTGCTAGTTTTGTATCATGTATGATCATCATCTCCATATGACTGAAGTGATACTCACATCTTGACATCACACCCAATACACTATGATTCTCAGAAGAGGCATACAGAGAACCTGTTAAAGCTCTAGATGACCAAAACCAAAATGTACTGATTGTCGTAAGTAGTAGCGATGCAATCTCAGGCTAAGACCACATACACCTACACTAATTTGGATTCCCATATACACATAGTCATAATACCAATGGGACTCTGAGAGGTCTATCCAGAGCGAATTTGTTCCCGATCCAATGGCTAATAGAACCTCTTATCACACTTGCATAAGTATCTGATACTTAAAAATATGAGAACTATGTCATTACGCTTCCATAACGCGCATAATTGTAATACTAACCTATTCCGCATTATCGATATCTAGTCTCGATAATACTACGACTATGGATATTTAATGATTAAACCTTTCGTGGATTAATATTGTCTCATATCTTATTAATCTGGTTTAACCATATGGACTTTTATCATTTATATATCCAAGTAATCCAATTACAAAATGATATAAGAGCAATTTCCTTTGTCATATAGTTAATTTGTACAAAAACACCATGTCTTTTACAAATAGTGATGCTATGGGTCATAATTGTCCAACAGCATAGAGCATACCAGTCTTCATACCAGTGAATATTTATGGCTTATATGTTCTCAGAAACCGGCACGGACCATACCGGTCCCTATACTAGTAATCTCTCGAGCATATCAGCCTCTATACTGGTCAGTATTCCAGTATATAGCTTCAATTTTCAACGGTAATATAGTGTTATACTTTGGCGGACCGACAGACCAGCCTCTACAGACCGGCATAACGGTCTCAGACAGAGCTGTTGGGGCAGTTTATATATTTACTATATATTGAGCCCTAAGTTCATTTTTTCATAATTCTTACACCTTCAAAAATTTTCTTATAAGGCAAAAACAAAGAGTTTTCAAATCTTCTACATCTTAAACTCTTACATTTGAAAAACTCATATTTCATCTTCATATTAATATTAGTAAGCTTTAATGCATTTGGGTTAGCAACTCACATCTTGAATCTTATTATCTTTTATGAGTGGCTAAGTGAATTGTAAAATCTTCATTATCAAATACTTGAGATTGTCAAATCCCTTTGTGAGTGGGTATACTCAAAAAGGTGGATTGTAAAGGTTTGTTAAATCCCTTTGTCTAAGTTTTATAGAGCTATATTGAAGACAATCCCACATTGAGCGGGAGCAAAATCATCAATAAAATTTGGAACTCTCAAAGCTCACAAGTTTTAAAAGGTTGTCATCATCAAAAATAGGGAGATTATTAGCGACATATTCTCAAGATGAATTTTGATGATGCAACACTAGAAGGCACCGACACGCGTTAGCAGACATTACAAAAAGATGTCAAAGCACATATTGGTGGTGGAGAGCGATGGATGTGAAGACTCAAACGACAAAAGAAGAATATCTTGTGTAGTCTTAGCATATGGCTCTATTTGTAAGTGAGTGTTGTTAAAGTAAGTTTTTAAGCTTATAGAATATATGCACATTCATATAGATGTATTAAGGTCATGTGTAAAATATTTCTAAGCTTTAAATCCTAACATTTTGGCACTAAGACCGGCATACCTGACACTACACCGGCATACTGATCCCTTACTCTATTTTGAGCAGCTTCATATCGCCTCTAGAGTTCTTACACCTTCAAACATTTTATTATAAGGCAAAAATAGAGAGTTTTCATATTTTATATATCTTACACTCTCTACATTTTAAAATTTTCATATTTCATCATCATATTCATATTAGTGAGCTTTGATACATTTGTGTTAGCAATTCACATCTTGAATCTTTTTATCTTTTATATGTGCCCGAGTGAATTGTAAAATCTTCATTATTAAACACTTGAGGTTGTGAAATCCCTTTGTGAGTAGGTATATTCAAAAGGGTAGATTGTAAAGGTTTGTGAGTAAGCCTATGAACAAAACTCATTGTAAGGGTTTTAAGAGTCAACCTAGAGATAAAACTCTTGTATAAAGGTAGGGTGAACTATGAGACAAAACTCTTGGTTATAGGTGAGCTACAGAAAAATCGGTGTAAGTTGTAGATTCAACTTAGTGGAAATCTTCAAGCGCGACTTGGGGGAGTGGACATAGGCATTTTCTACCGAACCACTATAAATCAACAATGTCAATTTCTCTAACTCTATTTCTTTATTTTATCATAATCTTAATATTATCTTTTCATATTATTTAGCATAGCTTGTGATTGAGAAATTGATTAATAAGGTTAATTGATAAAGCTACAGCCTTAGTAGCATTAAATCAGCTAGAATTTTTAATTCCGCATATTTAGACCATTACCCAATTCATCCCATATTGGGTATAGAGTTATTTTTGTTATTGCTTGTAGGTAATTTCAGTTGGTATCAGAGCGAGATATTCTCAACAAAGACTTAATCATCCGAGAATCAATTATTGCCTCTACAAGCAACTCATCAATTCTTGTCGAGGGATTTCCAACCACTAGACCTTTTCTTCTATACCAGAACCGATTATAGCTATTGGAAGAAGAATGTGTTAAACTACCTTCTTGCCGTTGATGTGCAATCCTTCAAAACGATCACACGAGGTAGAAGAATTCCAATGAAGAATGATAGCAATGGTGTGGAGTTTCCGAAGCAATATTTTGAATGGACTGGTGAGGAATATATGCCAAGCCTCATTAAATGTTAAGGCACTCAACCATCTTCTTTGTGGAATTGATCGAAGTCAAATTAACAAGTTTCTGGAGTTTGGAAATACATATGAACTGTGGAAGTCCTTAGAAATGGTCAATGAAGGCATAAGCCAAGTGAAGGAGTCAAAGATCAACCAGTTTATGTGTGAGTTAGTTAGCTTCAAAATGCAACCGGTGAAGAAATTGAGCATATGATTTATAGTTAACAATGATTATGAATTAACTTAGTACTTCAGGGAAAAATATTAACTCTAGTGATTAAGTGAAGAAAATTCTTAGGTCACTCCCTAAAGAATATAGAATTTGTACCTCCTCCATCAAGGAATCAAACAATGTCAATAATTGAAATTAGATGATTTAGTTGGAAAATTATTGGAATAGGAGATGGAGCTCAAGATGGACCAAAGGGAAGAAGAAGAAAATATTAGCCTTTAAGTCATTTATGAGAAAATGAGATGAAGTTATCTCAAGTGACGAAAAAGAAAATTATAAAAATATTTGACCAAGAAGTTTAAGAAGTTCCATAAATCTGAAAAATCTAAAAGAAAATATCGGATGAATGAGAAGAATAAAGAGACTTGGCCACGGAAGCACAAGAAAGACAAGATTATTTACTATGAGTGTGAAAAACCGGGTCATGTGGTTACCGATTGCCCATTGAGGGACTCTAGCTAATCAGATGAGGAAATTAAAGAGAGAACAAATCTCGTTTTTATGGCTATTGATGATCTAGATGAAAGCAATGATGAAAAGGTATATGATTCTCTTGAATATGATGAATTGCTTGACACATTTAATGAATTACATGAATTGTATGATTTGCTTATGAAAAAGCATAAACTGATTAAAAATGAGCTTTCATCACTATTAAATAATCATGTATCAATTGTTGAGAAAAATAAAATGCATGAAAAATAAATCGCATGCTTAAAAGATGAAAAGCTAAAACTTGAAAAGAGCATATCTAATATGCCATCCATCTCAAATACATATTATTGCGAATCTATTATGAATGAAAATGTTGCATTGAATAAAAATATTGTAGATTTGCATAATATTGTAATAAAATTTACTTTGGAAGGGAAAATTTCAATATTATAATTGGATCCCAAAGATGTGCTTTCAAAAGAGAAGGATTATGATATAGGCCTTACATCAAAACAAAATTTTTGAAGAATTATTTTGTTAATGCATCCAATTTTCGTGCAAATGTTACTTTTAATGAAAATATCACATGTCATGCATGCAATAAGAAATGACATAAAATATTTGAGTGCATGAACAATAATGTAAATGTAAATTCATGGATGCCCCAAGAAATCAAAATTAACCCCATGGACCCAAAAAAGTTTAGGTACCAAAATGAAGTTAAATTATTTTATAGAGGGAGCTTTGAGAATGGTTATTATGAGAAATACAAATTAATCCTAAAGACTCAACAAAGATGAGGAAATAGCTCATCAAGAAAGATGTCAAATTCAATCCGAAAAAATAAATGAGTTTGATGATTGGTGGATTTGTCACTTCATGACAATGGTAATAGGTAAGATTCTTGCTCACGAAAATATTGGTAGTGTTTCCTCCAACTTATATGTATGATTATTGATATAAATTAGATTTGATTTTGAAATATAGTAGTGATTAGACAAATTGTATTTAAATTAGTTTTTCATTTGGAATCATCTTATCCTTAATCATAATTATTAATTTCTTTTAATATCAATTAGTATCATATAAGGCTTATTGGTTTATATGATATATGTGATTCTTTTTGTTTACATTGAATATGTAGTGCCATTTAGTATTATTAGTTGAAAATGGAATGTACGGATATTGGCTTAATTTTAGTGATTTTGATGATCTATGCATGATTTTTAAATTACATGGCAGATAAGAGAAAATGCTAAGTGTGCATGTTAATAAAATTTTTAATATGTTTTATGCACATATATTGTTTGGTATCTTAAAGAATTAAAATTTTGCTTCTCCATCCTTTTTGATAATGTGAAATGGGGAGAAATCTAATGAGATTTAAAAAATTGTATCACTCACTCTTCTATTAAGGTGGAGCAAATTTGTACTAATGTATTTGTCTAAGTTTTATAAAGTTATATTGAAGACAATTACACATTGAGGGGGAGCAAAATCGTCAACAAATTTGGAACTCTCATAGCTTATAAGTTGTAAAGGTTGCCATCATCAAAAGGGGGGAGATTGTTAGCGACATATTCTCAAGATGAATTTTGATGATGCAAACTAGAAGTAATCAACGAGCATTAATGGAGATATGCACATTCATATAGATGCATTAGGGACATGTGTAAAATATTTTTAACCTTCAAATCCTAACATTTTGACACTGAGATCGACACACTAGCATATCGGTGCCCCTACTCTGTTTTTAGCAGCTTCGCATCGCCTTTGGAATCAGATTACTCCATACCGGTCACTTATAACGATCCTAATGAAACCAATATAGATCATACCAGTATTTATACCAGTGAACATATATATCTTTCATTCTCTCAAAAATCGGCACGGACCATACCGGTCCCCATATCGGTAATCTCATGGGCATACCGGCCTCCATATTGGTCAGTAATTCAGTATAGAGTCTGAATTTTCAACTGTAACATATCCGTTATACTTTGACAGACCGGCATATCAGACTCTGCAGTCCGGTATACCGGTCTCAGAGCAGAGCTGTTGGGGAAATTTACACATTTACTAGATATTGAGCCCCAAATTCATTTTTACAAAGTTCTACTGGTTGGGATTTTGGGCAAAGGGCACGACGGAAGTGCTGCTCGAGCGAAATCATAATTTTAAAATTTTTTAAATTATCGAATGAATTATTCAATATCCAATATGAATAATTCATTCATATTTCACATAAACATATTTATTAGATATCAAATAACGACATAAACAACTAAGAAATGTCGCGAAACTTTTACGAAAATGTTTTTCCGCAAAATGGCATAAAACGCGTTTTCGACCGAAACGACCACCCAATACATATGAGGGCTATTCATGACAGCCCCAATAGTATTAGAGCAGTCATGGGCTGCTCGAATAGTGAAAAATTCACTGTTTGGGACACAGTCACCGAGTTGGCTCAAAAGTCACCGGGTAACGCCGTTTTTTCACCGTTTTCGCTTATTTCAACTCCGAAAAAATTTCCAGCAATTGTTTCAACACCCAAAACACATCCAATACATTCAAATGACATATTTTTCATCACCATATTCACAGTTATTCCAGATCTGATCCAGAATATAAAAATTTCAATTTTCATGCTTTAAATCCAATTTTTCAAGATTAATCCAATTAATCAAAACACCAATCAAAGTCACCACACATGAACCACCCAAGACTAATTCTAGGCATTAAAAGAGTGGTCCTAATACTCTAGAGTGGCAACATATCATCAAATGATAAAATTGGACAATAATTGCAATAATGTCCTCCAAATCTACTTCATACATGCACCATGCCTTCCAATTCATCCACCAAATCCAAAAGACCTAAAATTCTAACAAGTAAAGTAAACCCTAGAACTATTCTAACAACACAAGAACAAGAAACAAAATTTCTGAACTAAAGAAAATTAAAGATTACCTTTTAATATCCATTTTTCCTAAGCTTTTTCTTGTTTTCTCTTTACTTTCTTCATTGAATCATCAAAGAAATTTGAGAGTTTTTTGTCTAGGTGGGTGTCCGGCCAAGCTTCCATTAGAAGTAAAAAAGAAAAATTTCTCCTTTAAAAGATAGAAGTTGCCGACTTTGGAGGGCCATTTTGGCCATTTTGCAAAAAAATAATTCAATTAATTGAATCAAAATTTATGTTAACAAATCATATTGCACTCATAAAGTTCAATTAAATCATGTCATGTGTCACCAATATAATTAAATTTTTTTTATAACAATTATGAAAAAATATCAATTAATTATTCAAATATTTAACATTTCAATATTTAAATAATTAATTAATATAATTATTATTATGTATGTATTTCATTTACATTAAATAACAAATACATATATATTAATGGCATGTGTTAAAATCTCATTTGACAATTAATTAATGTGTATCTAATCAAATTATGTATCAAATACGAATACACAATAATTATTAAATGATCAAAATCCCCTAATGCATGTGTTATCGTTTAACCATTTAAATGATTCAAATTAACTCATTTAATCCGATGAAGTATTATGAATAATCTGTATTATTCGTAACACGTTGTCCAAGTGCTCAATGAGTCCACTTCATATTGTGGGACTCTCTAAGTTTAGGTTTATCCGTCATAAAATCCAATTTCGTGTCCATAATTCACCCACTCATAAATTATGACGACCACAGATAATCTCACTAAACTATGCAAGTCGAGGTCATTACATACGTATAACCCCACGGTCACATGATATCCATATTATACTTAGGATATAGATAAAAATGTCAAATCCTTTCGGTATAATATAGTCGATTCAATTTGCGATCTCTAAATAACACTCAGAACTGATTTCTGAGTTATACCACTGCCATGGATTTACTAGATCGCAAGCATATGTAGGATGCCTATGCCCTGTACACAGGACTGACAGATTCTATCTTGGTACGCACAAGATATCATGAGCATCAGTCCACACCCAACGAACAGGCGGAGGTCTGAATTAAATATATCGGTGACGTGACTGACATCAAAGTATGGAGGATAACTTATATATCCACAGTGATACCTCAAGTTGAAGGACCATTATGCTCGCTCAACTCGAGAAGATTCCTATTGACGTTTGTGTACTATCTATTAGGAAATCTTCAGTAACTCGTTCAGTGTTTATCAAATAAACACCTACCTATCTATATGAGTCTCCTGAGACTCATGGTTCATTGGGATAAACCATCAGACCAAGTCACGATATGCTACAGGAGATATCGAGGCATCTCACAACCGATTGAAGCATCGGGGGACCAAGGGTCCACCAATCACCACAATAAATATCGAGGCATCTCAAAACCGATCGAGGCATCAGGTTGAAGTCATACTTTGCTTGAGAAGACTTGGTCGCCAGTGGAGGACCTAACCCAACGGAATAAGAAAACTCCTGCATACATGCATACACGTAACTTATATTGCATATTTTTGTGTTTGTTCTGTTTTGTTTAAACAGGTGTTGAAGACGGGAAAGAGCGAGCAGTAAGCCTCACATCATATCAGCTTGGGGGCGAAGCCCATATCGGCTGAGGAGCGAGGCTCCACATCATTATATCAGCTTGGGGGCGAAGCCCATATCGGCTGAGGAGCGAGGCTCCATATCATTATATCAGTTTGGGCGAAGCCCATATCGGCTGAGGAGCGAGACTCCACATCATTATATCAGTTTGGGGGCGAAGCCATATCGGCTGAGGAGCGAGGCTCCACATCATTATATCAGCTTGGGGGCGAAGCCCATATCGGCTGAGGAGCGAGGCTCCACATCATTATATCAGTTTGGGGGTGAAGCCCATATCGGCTGAGGAGCGAGGCTCCACATCACTATGTCAGCTTGGGGGCGAAGCCCATATCGGCTGAGGAGCGAGGCTCCACATCACATCCTTTTTCAGGCGAAGTCCACATCATCAGAAGTACCAAGATGGGTCTCAGGATCGAGATCCTCTGCAGTATCAGCTTAGCTCGAGACAGCTAGCTAGCCAGGTAAGTAAAAAATGTATTGCATAGACTTTGATAGGACTGTCACTGTCACACACCGCACGAGTCCCATCAAAGTGGGGGCGACTGTAGGCATTGCATTTTGCATGTGAAACCGATGATGAGTCTCATTTGGAGGCACTACCTTGAGTCATGAAAACCGCGGGAAACGGATATCGGAAGGGGAAATTCAGAATAACAAGGTTCACTGTTTTCGTTCGTACTGCGTTCGTTCAGGCGTTCGAACGGAAAGCAGATTTCGAGCGTTCGTGTCACATTCGGGGAGGCGTTCGAACGGTGTCGGTAATTCTGGTTTTGCTGCTAGCCTCACACCCCAGCCCATTTAGCTCCCCAAAGCCCATAAAACACATCCCAAATTAAATAAATAAATATTAATTAAAACATTAACTAATAAGATATTAAAATAATTAATTAAATAATTAAATAAAACACTTACCAAACATAAAATAAACATTTACCAAACTTAAACTAAAATCATGCCTAATTTAAATAATTTGAATATATTATATACTAAAACTAAAAAGGAGATATACCTAATTAAAATCAATCCCAACCAATTAAAGCCAATCATATATTTGACTTCCTAATCTAATAAGACATCTACCAATTTAATAATATTTGACTTCCTAATCTAACAAGACATCAACCAATCTAATATTACAACTTCCTAATTTAAAATATTTTGTCCCCCCTCAATCTTGTGTATACCATTCTTAGGACTCCTAATTTGGAAACTAGATCTCTTCCTGTGTGAGACAATGGCAAACCCTAGCCCTCCTCTATATAAACATGCACTAACCTAGCCACACCCTCTCTAGACTCTCCATATACGCCCAAGACAAAAAAAAAAAAAGAAAACACTTCACATAGACACAAAAGGAGAAAAAGAATACACCACAGCAACTATCCTCCATAGTTGAATCCAGAACACCAAACCCTTCAAATCGAGACCACCACGAGCAATAACCCTCCTTAGCCGAACCAAAACACTCTTCATCTTTCACTCTCTCACCACCAAAAACAGCAGCAAAAAACAACGCCAAAGTAGTGGGGGAAAAACAGTGGAACGGCGAGCCAAAACGCGAAACTAGTGAACCGAAAAAGTAAGGAGCTTTCACCCCTTCCGATCTCCGCGAAACGCAAGTCCGAGGACAATCAAAAGGTTAGACCTGAGGGTATTTTTCACACTTATTTCTATTTAATTTCTGTTCATTTATCTTGATTATATTTTCTGTATGTGGTATTTGTTGCATATACGATGTTTGTTGTGGATGTTGGATGAAAGGCATGCCGCCTCTTGTGGTATATCGGATGGAAACCCGGACGTAAATTTCATAGCCGATTCCGAATGGCGGTAGTATGATCTGCACTCGGGCCACAACTCCACGTATCACTTGAGTAAACGGCATGTTCTTTTGTTTAATTTTGAGTTGTTTAATTATTCCGCCATTTAATTTTCTGCATGTTATTTACTTATGTAATGATGAGAAAGCGCATGGGCTTAGTAAGTGCGATGAAAGGTCCTCTAATTGAAGAGGTTAAAATCCTTTACCACGATGCTTCGCCGTGCCAAGTATCTTTGTGTTTACTTCTGTCTTTATTTTATGCATATTATATGTTCATTGCGCATGGGCTTAGTAAGTCGGATTAAAGGCACTCCGTTTCACGGGGATAAGATCCTTACCACGATTCTTCGCCGCACCGGATGACGTATATTCGATTGGACGTGAGATGTGTTCAATCGGATATACAGAGTCCGATATCTCGTCTTTGTTATTATGCCTTTACTTTTATTATATGTTCATTGCGCATGGGGATAAGATCCATACCACGATACTTCGCCGCGCCCCTTTAGCTTTCATGTATCGCGTCCCATTTCATGCATCAGGTCTGTTCCCATTCGAACGCGTTCACGAACGCAACTCGAATGCGCATACATTTTTTGCCTTATCATGCATCAGGTCTCATTTCCGTTCGTATGCGTTCACAAACGCCATACGAACGTGAGCATTCTGTTTCATTTCCATTCGAACGCATTAGCAAACGCCTTACGAACGTGAGCATTCTGTTTCACTTTCGTTCGAACGCGTTCACAAACGCCATACGAACGTGAGTATTCTGTTTTATCTCCGTTCGAACGCGTTCACGAACGCTCTGCGAACGTAAGCATTTCATGCATCAGGTCTGTTCCCTTTCGAACGTGTTTACAAACGCAACTCGAACGCGCATACATTTTGCCTTATCATGCATCAGGTCTCAATTCCGTTCGAACGCGTTCACGAACGCTATGAACGCGTGAGCATTCTGTCTCAGTTTCGTTCGAACGCGTTTACGAACGCTACACGAACGCGAACACACTGAACTGAGACATACTCATCACATGCCATGTATAATTGTTTCTTAAGTGATTTTTTGATGAAACCACACATAGTCGTTCTTATCTTTGTGCACATAATAATGAAAAGCATGTTTATTCCCTATGATTGCATTATCTACTTTAGTCTTGGCTTAATGTATCATGATTTATGCATCCGTGTTGTCGTCTTTGATTATATGCAAATGTTACCATGACTGTTGTGTTTATGATTACATGAATGATTGAGTTCTTGTGACGTTATGTGCTTGTTATTGTAAAAGTCTACCTTTAAACATGTGAATTTGGCAATAAGATTTGATTTCATATATGTTAGTTGTTACTTTCAAGCATGCGAATTTAGGATTGTGGTGCACTTGGAAATATATGTCATAGGCTTGGTTGGATTATTGCAATAATCTTTACATTACAAGTGGCATAAGTAAGGGACCATTCCGAACCCAATGGTTCGAGGTCTTCCCTTGCGAGGGGTGAGTGCGGCCTTAAACCTTTGTCCCGGTTCACACCGGGTGGCGACTCCATCACTCTCCGGTTTAGTCCTCCGTTGGCTACTCCGTACTCCCAACTAGGCCCCCGAGCCTAGAACAGCATGCGTCGTCCAGTTTCTGTGCCCACACCAGGTAAGGAAAAAACATGCATGACTTTGATAAACATGTCATTGTCACACACGGCTCAAGCCTACTAAAGTGGGGGTGACTGTAGACACTGTATTTATATTCATAGTTCAATGATGAGCCTCTTACGGGGACATCTTCTAAAAATTATGAAATTATAAAGATGAATATTAGGAACGAAAATAACTTCAGAGAATACAGTCAAAGGCCAACCAGACATCACCTATATCCAGCCTACCTTCTCTTTAGCTAGTAAATCTGACCGGATATGCCATGAAAACCCTAAATCTGGCCGGACATAACACAATTGTCATTAAAAATGTAGATTGTCAGAAACTAAAGTTATGACCGGTCAGACATACAATTCAAATTTAACAGCTAGCCAGACATGTATCGAGTTGTCATCACACATGTAAAATTCAAATAGTTTAAATCACGGGCCTGGTTACATCCAGCTAGAGGTATGTCTTAAAATGTAAATCCAATCGGACATAGTTCGAGCTATGTCTAAGTTTTAATTAACAATCATGTGAGACTGATTGGAGATAGGGAATAACCCTGCTTCCCTTCCATCCTTAGACTTCATTGTTTCACTATAAAAGAAGGCTTCCCCATTCATATTTTTGAGATAACAATCATTTATTAAGACCCTAAAGAAATCCCCGCAAAATTATGAAAAAGATAGAGAAAGAGAGAATCCCCTGATCTTTGGATCTCATTCTCCTTAGTAAGAATTCGATAATTACCCGCGTTTAAAGATCTTCTGAGCCAAACTATATAGAAAAGGAACGACATGAGGGCACCCTTTGTCATTAGAATGCATATTTAAGATTCTATTTTTGACACAGTATCTTCAGCCTGATGTATGTCACGTCCTGACATACATGCACACATATCTGACTACCTATAAATATGTCAGGTCATATTTTTTGCTTTCTCTAGTTAATTGCATGATTAGTTATTTTTTATGTTACACTCGTCACTGTTAAATTATGCATGTTTAGTTGTTTTATTCTATTACTTTAACTATTAATATCTATGTGTTTATTTTACTAGCCAAGATAAAATTAATATGTATGATTTTTGCTACTTACTATACGATCTGTCAAGTTTGTCCAGCCTAACTATATTATGTCAAGTCGGACATGCCTTATATCTAGTTGGATGACCCATTGTAGAATATAGGATAGAAACCTGAATGTAAGTTCCATAGCCGATTTCGAATGGACGGTAATATAATTCGCACTCGAGATACAACTCCACGTGCCACTAGGAGATGACCATTTCATTATTATTACATCCAAAATACATATTTTGTTGGGAAGCGGCCGAGAGTGCGTAGCGGAAAATAAAAATTATGATGTCACTTTCCCTTTGCCCAAGACCCATTTATTTTGATTGTTCTACAAGCCTAGGCATGTTGCTATATATTCTAAGCATAAAACTCTTAAAACATGCAAAGAATATAAACCTAAACGTGCTAATTATCATAAGAACTCTAATTAAAATAAAGAAAGAAAAAGGACTTACTTGAACTGTAGACTCCTCCAGTCCTCCCTCCAATCTACAAGCTTTTCTCGAACTTAGCAAGCTCTTCCACGTTCCAAAGATCCACTCAAGTGTGTGGCCTCCAAAGATGCACACACCAAAGCCAAAACTCAACGGCAAGACTACGCCTTGAGTGCATGGGTATTTTGCCCTTGGTGCTAACCTAGGCAAATACCACAAAATTTTTAACTTGAGGTTCCTCTAGTCAATTAGACTTAAGGATCCTCAAAATCAGTGGCTTACTTTTAAACTTTAGAGTTGCTCACTTATATAAACCCAAGATATGCAAAGATTTGTGAAGAATTATTTGGGTTTATATAGTGCTCCAAAGACAACAAAATTAATTAAGAATCTGATGTGGGATAAAAGCCAATTTAATCTTAGCCATTGGATCTTAATTAAGTGGTATAATGAGATTATAAAACTCTAGTAAGAGTTTGGGCTGAATTGTAATTCAAAATAAATAACAAAATAACAAAATAATAAAATTATAAAAAAAATTACTATTCACGTGAATAGTAATTTTTTAAAAAAAAACTATTTATTCCAATTCCCAAAGTGCCCCTATCATCATTCACCAATCCCTAAGCCACTATGGAACCTCATAAATGATCTGTTCAGTAATTAAACACATTGAATCATTTATAAACAATTCCTACAGCAATCATATATGCTGTAAAATATGTATTGTGCACTGTTAACCATTGATTTTGACTTTGTTGTGTGTGACCTTTTGGGTTCCCCTCAAGTTGGACATGAAATGAATCGTGATAATTTAATCGAACATAAATTATCCTCCAATCAGATGGTCGTTCGATTTCAATGACCAAGGTTAACATCTAGCAATATACCAAGGCCCCCAAATGAGAAGGAAAGATATATATACCCATTCTATATACGATTTACATATGATACGGTCCATCGTCTCACTATATTCCCACCTATTGACCTAGGGTACCAAAAGTAGGTATGATGTTGATAGTGTCATGAATCGTGCTAACCCAAGAATCTCATATGATTCTTCCGCTGTGGCCACAGTCTCAAACACTGATCACACATATCAACCCGCGAACTGGAATACTACTCTTATAAGAAAATATTATCTGAGAGAGTGGTGATTCTCTGTTGTATCTTTACAAACTTCATGTGTTTCAATAAATGACCCAATCATACCTTTATGTCCGGATCTTTTGAACCAGGGAAGGAGAATGTCAAAGTTATTTGATCCACACATAAGATTATAAAGACCTCAAGTCTAAGGACTAGTCATATAATCGATACATGAAAGTTCTCACAGACACATGGGATAAACACTCCATATGAAATCTTTTGGTGGTCAGTTCGATGGACTCATACATCCATGTGATACACCAAGCGAACGAATCTTCACTAGTAGCCTATGAGATCAGCTACCCCACTTAAGGGCGGATCATATCATCATGCTAGTCTCTCCGCTTTGTGAAAGCTCAGATTATTCACAAAACTATGACTATGAACATTTAAGAGTAATGATTCTCATAAGGCGTGGAAGCCATCGTCTTATTACTCCAAGGGCTTTGTTACAGTGTTGATGATTCATATAAGTTATGTAAGACATGTATAATAAAGATAGCCATTTTATTAATTAATGAAAATATTACAAATATTTGTACATATAGCCCATCCACAAGTTGGATATAGGGCATATCTCTAACAATCTCCCACTTGCACTATAGCCAACTAGTATGAATCTGGACACCATACTCTCGGGTGTGCCTATCATGCTTTTGTTGAGTCGGCCCTTTAGTCAGAGAATCAACAAGATTATCTTCTGTGGGTATTTTCTCTATAATAACTTCTTTTCTCTCAACAATCTCTCTGATGAGATGAAATTGCCTGAGTACATGCTTGGATTTCTTGTGGTACCCTGGTTCCTTTGATTGAGCAATGGCGCCCGTGTTGTCATAAAACATCGTGATGCCATTCTTTATCTCAGGAAGCACTTCCAGTTCCGTGATGAACTTCTTTATCCAGACTGCTTCTTTAGCTACCTCAGATGTTGTAATATACTCAGCTTCAGTGGTGGAGTCCGCTGTAGTTGACTGCTTTGAGCTTTTCCAATAGACAGCACCGCCATTCAAAGTAAACAGATATCCTATTTGCGATCTGCTGTCATCTCTATCGGTCTGAAAGCTCGCATCACCGTAACCAAAGACTTTCATCTCATACCAATCTCCGTATGTCAAAAACACATCCTTAGTTCTTCTCAGATACTTGAGGATTGTTTTGACAGCTGCCCAGTGTTGCTCACCAGGATTTGCCTGATACCTGC
Source organism: Zanthoxylum bungeanum (assembly GCA_019454045.1). NCBI lineage: Eukaryota > Viridiplantae > Streptophyta > Magnoliopsida > Sapindales > Rutaceae > Zanthoxylum > Zanthoxylum bungeanum. The sequence goes on along the minus strand of SKCR01019462.1, from coordinate 114,482 downwards.
TCGTTATGCTAAGAGCATAAGAGACATAAGGTCTTGTACATAGCATGGCATACATGATCGATCCTATTGTTGAAGCATAAGGGATCATACTCATACGCTCTCTATCTGAAGGAGTATGTGGACATTACTCCTTAGATAATTTGATTCCATGACAAGTAGGTAAATTACCTCTTTTGGAATCTTCCATTTTGAATATTTTCAAAACTTTATCTATGTACGTAGATTGAGAAAGTCCTAACAACCTCTTAGATCTATCATGGTAGATCTTAATGCCGAGGATGTAGGCTGCTTCTCCCAAATCTTTCATCAGAAATTCTGAGATAACCATTGCTTGGTGGCTTGCATCATAGGAATATCATTCCCGATGATTAGTATATCAAAGGCTTCTGAAAGATTGGCAAGGGCAAAGGCAAAATTATTATAATCTTTTGGCAAGATAAAAGGACATATCCCAAAGTGACTGCCGTCAGGATATGGCAGACATGAAGGAATTAATGAAATGGCAAGGCTCTGAATTTAAATAAATTTGTCAAAATTATGTTCACTACTAGTATTAAAATTGGATTTTAAAATACTTAGTGTGGTACATAAAATATATGTATTGATTCTCAGAATCTGCTGTGAGCAGGATACTGACTTCAAGCTGAGATTAATCTACGAATAAGAAACGAGATGAAAGTCGCTGTTTCGACCGTAGAATCCTAAGTTTAGGAACTACCTTTATGGTGTGTACTTAAATTAGGAACTGTTATAATATAACTAGTTTGACTAGAAACATTATCTTCATATCAGTGTTTAATCCATTGTGGATAAACCTTTATATTCTAGAACACTAAAGTGTTTCATTATATAAAGATGATATTGAGATAAACGCATTAGATGTGAATAACAGTATTTATATTTTGAATATGAATAAATCTCAAACATATAATATGACAGATAAATAGCTCAAACTGATTCGATCACAGAGACTTATTTGTGGCATTGTTGTCTGGGACACAATTAAATGAGACTCGTATATCCACACTTTTGAAGAGTGGGTACTAGGACTGATTTGACTATTCAAATAAAGTATACGAATCTAATTTATTAGGTAAAGTACCTAAAACACTATTTACTTGGTAATAGTGTAAGTTTTATTGATCTATTAACACTATTTATGGTGAAGTAAGTGGACCCATGTCTAGCTAGGCTAGATGTGAATATAAATATTTCGTGACCTTAACGGATGTGCCATCACGTTATGGTTATGTGTTTCTTTTGAAGAACACAAATCGGAAACTTTTGGAGTTTCGACGCGAAATAAACAGACAGATCAGCTGTAGTATTATACCGTCTCGGTAAGACCGTAATGGAAAATACATAAGCAATAAGTTTCATAAATAATTGAAAAGAGTATAGTATTCTTTCAAATGAGGACTCCTCCTGAGACACGTCAGTTTGACGGTGTGTCCGAATGGAAAAACCGCATTTTGTTGGGACATGATAAGGTTTATCATGAGTTGCTCTGAGCTACCATTTCCTTCAACGGATATGTATTAACAGTGCAAAACTTATTTAGAATAAAGTTCCATAAATAATCTGTTTAACAGAATTCATATTAAATATGAACGGGAAAGAAATAGGGTTTCACACTCCTGAAAATTTGGGAATGCTGGGCATACGTTTGGATGATACCAAACTAGAACCCAAATTGGATAAGTGCCAATTATAGGTTGTCCTAGGGAAAACCATAAGTATAGTACTTATAAATCTCACGAGAGAACAATGTTATTGTTGCTCATCATGCGGTTTTCCTAAGAGGAATACCGATATGCAGGGGTAAGTGGGAGGATGGTATAACTAGATGAAAATCGGAGTAAAACTGTTCTAGGCACGAAGTCCTTAATGGAACACAAATAGTTCATCAAGGATGAAACTGTACCAGTAATCTTCGAATACACAAGAACCGCGCAGATCGAAGAGAATCAGAAAACAACCTGGGGTATGGGTTTCTGACCTCACCTCATTAAGATGTCAATCTTGTTGAGGTATACCAACCGACTACGTTTGAGGAAGTGATACAAGGTATCGACTCCCTTTATGGCAAAGTGCCATGAGTCCAAAATGGATTCCATGTATAACAACTATGTTCGGATACTAGTTAATGTACCACAAGGCATTGTGCCTATTGGTACTGTATAAGTCTTCAAGGAAGACATACATGGATGGCAACATACCAACGTACAAAGCTAGGCTTATGACGGAAAGGTATCGTTATCAACATTGTGTTGATTAAGGTTCAACCTTTTACCTATTGCCATGAAAAATCCATTTGGATAATGCTCGCTGTAGCTGCACATTTCATTTATGAAATGTGTCAGTTAAAGATCAAAATCGCTTTCCTAAACGGAAACCTTTTGGAGGATGTTTATAACATCCTGACGATTTTGTCGCACTAAAACCAGCAAACAAGGTTTGCAGGTTATTCGATCCATGTTTGGATTGAAGCAAGCATTAGGTTCTTGGAACTAACGTTTTGATGTAATCATAATGGTGTATGATTTAGTTCAAAACGGAAATGATTCTTGTGTATATAAGGAGATTAGTGGGAGCGCACTAACAATGAATGTCATGTATAAAATAATGATAATATATGTCATTTCTTGGAAATGATATTCCCATAAAATAATCGGTGAAAGCCTAGCTTTCGAGAAAATTCTCCGTAGAATTCTTGGGAGTAAAACCCTTTATTCTAGGAATAAAGATCTACTGGGATAGATTAAGTTGTTAAAACTCTGCGAGAACTCGTACATTGAAAAATATACGTGACCTGGTGTCTCATACGCTTTGAGCATATGGATTCACAATCAGACCAATCCAAGTGATAGTCACTGGAATGAAGTTAAGAACATACTTAGTATCTTAGAGAACTAAGGATGTTGTCTTAATCTGTGGAGAAGGAGAACTTGAAGTGACTTGGATCACTACTGCAAGTTTCCTAAACCGATGAAACGACTAAAAGTCACAAACGGTACTATACAGTTTGAATAACGGAACAGTGAGCTGGAAATCTTCCTATCAAGATACTGTTACCGAATAAACAACAAAAGCGGGTAATTGCTGCAGTTGAGGTAGCAATAGAAGCCATCTGGGTCAATTACAAATCTAATTAGATTAGATACAGTTCTGTTAGCAGCTGAGCTAGGCATCAGCACAGGCTAAAGAATTAATGGTCTCAACAACGATCCAGATACATACTTCGACTATTCATCTGATTCGTTCGAATCATACATCGTGGCGATGTGATGATCGTATAAATCACATCAGACGATAATCATACAAATCCGCTGACGAAAGCTTTTCTCAGCAATTTGAACCAACCGTAGATAGTTCGGGTGTTTGGCACTCGAATGACTGGCTATAGGCCAAGTGGGAGATTGTTGGACAATTATGACCCATAGCGTCACTATTTGTACAGATCATGGTGTTGTTGTACAAATTAACTATGTGACAAAGGAGATTGCACTCTTATCATTTGTGATTAGATCACTTAGATATATAAATGATGAGAGGTCCTTATGATTTGTTCCTTGATTGAGAATGATATGAGACAGTATCAATCAACGAAGGATAAATCATTAAATATCCCTAGTCATAGTATTATCGAGATTGGACATCGGTAATGCGTAAAAGACTAGTATTGCACTTGTGCACGTTGTGAGGGCATAACGAGCATAGTTCTCATTTATTTAAGTATTGGATACTTATGCAAGTGCGGTAGGAGGTTGTGTTTTACCGATGGTATGGAAAACAGCTTCGCTCTGGATAGACCCCCTCGGAATCCCATTGGTAGTTTGACTATGTGTCTATGGGAGTCCGACATCAGGGTATGTGTATTTGGTCTTAACCTGAGACTTGCACCGCTAATACTTACGACAATCAATATACTTTGGTTGAGGTCGTCCAGGGCTTTAATCGGTTCTGTGTACGCCAATGCTGGGTAAATTGAAATCGTAGAGAATTGGGTGTGATGTCAAGACGAAAGTATCACTCCAGTCATAGTGGAGATGATGTCACACAGGATACGGTATTAGTGCTCTTAAGTGCTGCGCGGCCATCAGGATATTATGACTAGGCCATGTATATCCGATTATAGAGACTAGTTACCAGAAATCTGACAAGTGCTTCGTACGGGGCAGACACAATTCCAGCCTCAGGCCTAGCACGTGGTCATCTGATACTGGACAGAAATACGCAATAGTACTTATACTACGCCTAATACAGATCCTTTATTCCTTTAAGGATATTTCCGGAGAATTGGGTAGGCATGGCGCTTTGCTAGAGGCCAACCTTGTCTTATAAATCGGTAAGACGTAGTACGAGGTACTTACGTGTTCGGATAGTCCGACGACCGTATTTACTGCCAACATATCCGGGATCTCATGGGTCGCTTCCCAATGATTCACCGATGATGTATGACTCGCACTTTAATTAATCTGGGATTAATTAGAAGAGAGAGAAAATTAATCTATGATTAATTTCGGAGATATTTTATCTAGGATAAAATATCAATAAAAGAGAGATAACGATTAATTTGGAATTAATCGGTAAATTAATATATATTTGATATATTAAACGAAATTGGATTTCGACGCGGAATTAAAATTGGATTTTAATTCGGGCGAAAGAATTAATTTAGAATTAATTCGTTAGCGACGTGAATAATAATTATGTTTGGCATGATTATTTAATTAAATTAGATTTAATTACGACGCAACAGAAAAATCGTTAATTTGGAATTATCGAATCCGAGCCCGAGATTATTTGCGAGCGCATTCGTATTTCGAATTCGAGTGCGGCACGCAAATCAAATCAAGCATCAAATCTTTATTCGCATCAAGCGTCAAATCACTTGTCACTTTGAGTGATGTGACTTGACATCATGTCACTTTATTAAAGTTGATGTGACTTGATGGATATTGATGTTGAAGTGTGGAACACTCAAGGTTATTGTATAAAGTTTAATTTGACTTTTTGAAAGTAAAAATTAAATGAAAATCATTTTATTATTTTTAGAAAATATATAAAGTGAAATACTTTATACTTTAAACCTAACCCTAACATATCTCTCATCCCTTTTTCTCTCCTCAAGTTCACGCCCAATGAGGCAGTGGACTGCCTTTGTTGGCCGAAAATAGTGAGCCATTTTGAGTGGTTTTTGTTGCAAAATACTTGAGAGCTAGCACTCCAAGAGTTATATGAAGGTGTTAGGGAAACCCACCCACGAGCCGGGAATCATTTGACGAAGATTCGAGCTCAAAATATTCAAGCAAAATCTGAAATGGTGGAGCAGTGGACTGCACTGCAAATGGCGCCACTTTAAAGGGGAAAATCTTTTTGTTCTTCTTCAAATCATCTCATCCGATCGATTTGAGTATTCCGCTACCTCCTTTGATGTATTCAAACTTGTTTATCATGCTTGTTATGATCTTGGGACCTCAAATAAAACCAACATTGCACCGCTAATACTTACGACAATCAATATACTTTGGTTTTGGTCATCCAGGGCTTTAACCGGTTTCTGTGTACACCTTTTCTGGATATATCAAGAATCATAATGTGTTGGGTGTGATGTCAAGACGGAAGTATCACTCTAGTCATAGTGGAGATGATGATCGCGCAGGGATACAGAACTAGTTCTCTAAAAGGGTTGCAACCGTCGGGATAATATGACTTGATCATGATTATCCGATAATAAAGAGACTATTTGCTTGTCATCCGATATATGCTTCGTACGGGGCAGACACTGTACCAGCCCTAGGCCTCGAATGTGATCATCCGATACTGGATCGAAATACGCAATACTATGTATACTACGCCTAATACAGATCTTATATTCCTGTAAGAATATTTCTGGAGAATTGGGTAGGCATGGCGCTTTGCTAGAAGCCAACCTTGTCTTGTAAATCGGTAAAACGTAGTACTTGGTACGTACGTGTTCTGATTGTCCGACGACCGGAATTACTTCCAACATATCCGGGATCTCATGGGTCGCTTCCCGAAGATTCACCGATGACGTATGACTCGTACTTTATTAATCTGGAATTAATTCGATGAGAGAGAAAATTAATCTGTGATTAATTACGGAGATATTTTATCTAGGATAAAATATCATTTGAAGAGAGATAACGATTAATTTGGAATTAATCGGTAAATTAATATATTCGATATATTAAACAAAATTAGATTTCGACGCGAAATTAAAATTAGATTTTAATTCGGGCGAACGAGTTAATTTAGAATTAATTCGTTAGCGACGTGAGTAGTAATTATGATTGGCATGATTATTTAATTAAATTAGATTTAATTACGTCGCACTAAAATTAGATTTATTTAAATCCATTTGGATAATACTTGCTGATGCTGCATGTTTCATTTATGAAATATGTCAGCTTAACGGGAAAATCGCTTTCCTGAAAAGGAAACCCTTTGGAGGATGTTTAAAACATCCTGTCGATTTTGTCGTACTAAAACTAGCATACAAGGTTTGCAGGTTATTCGATCCATGTTTGGATTGAAGCAAGCAAAGGTTCTTGGAATTGTCGTTTTGATGTAATCATAATAGTTCATGATTTAATTCAAAACAAAAATGATTCTTGTGTATATAAGAGGGTTAGTGGGAGCGCACTGACAGTGGTTGTCCTATAAATAATGATGACATGTCATTTCTTGGAAATGATATTCCCATAATAACAATCAGTGAAAGCTTGTCTTTCGAGAAAATTCTCCGTAGAATTCTTGGAAGAAACAACCTTTATTCTAGGAATAAAGATCTACTACGATAGATTTAAAATTGTTGACACTCTCCGAGAAATCATACATTGAAAAATATACGTGACCTGGTGTCTCATACGCTTTGAGCATATAGATTCACAAACAGGCCAATCCAAGTGATTGTCACTAGATTGATGTTAAGAACATCTGTTAGTATGTTAGAAAACTAAGGATGATGTCTTGAACTATGGAGAAGAAGAACTTGAAGTAACTGGGATCACTGCTGCAAGTTTCCTAAACCGATAAAAATGACTTTAAATCACTGAATGGTACTATACAGTTTGAATAACAGTATAGTGAGCTGGAAATCTTCCAAGCAAGATACTGTTATCGAATAAACAACAAATGCGGGTAATTGCTGCAGTTGAGGCAGCAGTAGAAGCCATCTGGGTCAATAATAAATCTAATTAGATTAGATATAGTTCTGTTAGCAGCTGAGCTAGGCTTCAGCACAGGCTAAAGAATTAATGGTCTCATCATAGATCCAGATACATACTTCGACTATTAATCTGATTCGTTCAGATCATACATCGTGGCGATGTGATGATCGTATAATCGCATCAGATGATAATCATGCAAATCCGCTGACGAAAGCCTTTCTTCAGCAGTTTGAGCCAACCGTACATAGTTCGGGTGTAAGACACTCGAGTGACTGGCTGTAGGCCAAGTGGGAGATTGTTGGACAGTTATGACCTATAGCGTCACTATTTGTACGGATCATGGTGTTGTTGTACAAATTAACTATGTGACAAAGGAGATTGCTCTCTTATCATTTGTGATTAGATCACCAAGATATATAAATGATATGAGGTCCTTATGATTTGTTCCTGGATTGAGAATGATATGAGACAGTATCAGTCCACGAAGGATAAATAATTAAATATCCCTAGTCAGAGTATTATCGAGATTTTACATCGATAAATGCATAAAAGACTAGTATTACACTTGTGCGCGTTATGAGGGCATAACGGCACAGTTCTCCTATATTTGGGTATAGGATACTCATGCAAGTGTAATAGGAGGTTGTGTTTCACCGATGGTACGGGAAACAGCTTCGCTCTGGATAGACCCCCTCGGAATTCCATTGGTAGTATGACTATGTGTCTATGGAAGTCCGAAATCAGGGTAGGTGTATTTGGTCTTAACCTGAGACTTGCACCGCTAATACTTACGACAATCAATATATTTTGGTTTTGGTCGTCCAGGGCTTTAACCGGTTTCTATGTACACCTCTTCTGGGTATATGGAGAATCGTAGTGTGTTGGGTGTGATGTCAAGACGGAAGTATCACTCCAGTCATAGTGACTATGATGATCGCGCAAGGATACAGAACTGGTTTTCTAAAAGGGTTGCAACCGTCGGGATAATATGACTTGGTCATGATTATCCGATAATAAAGAGACTAGTTGCTTGTCATCCGATATAGGCTTCTACGGGGTAGACATTGTACTAGCCCAGGCCTCGCATGTGATCATCCGATACTGGATCGAAATACGCAATACTACGTATACTACGCCTGATACAGATCTTATATTCCTGTAAGGATATTTCTGGAGAATTGGGTAGGCATGGCGCTATGCTAGAAGCCAACCCTGTCTTGTAAATCGGTAAAATGTAGTACTTGGTACGTATGTGTTCGGATAGTCCGACAACCAGATTTACTGCCAACATATCCTGGGATCTCATGGGTCGCTTCCCGAAGATTCACCGATGACATATGACTCGCACTTTATTAATCTGTGATTAATTTGATACGAGAGAAAATTAATCTGTGATTAATTACGGAGATATTTTATCTAGGATAAAATATCATTTAAAGAGAGATAACGATTAATTTGAAATTAATCGGTAAATTAATATATTCGATATATTAAACGAAATTAGATTTCGACTCGAAATTAAAATTAGATTTTAATTCGGGTGAACAAGTTAATTTAGAATTAATTCGTTAGCGACGTGAATAGTAATACTGTCGTGACTTCCATTGGGCAGAAAATAATTTTTGTTCGTTGCCGCGTCGCTCAACCGATCGATGTAAGTATTCTGCAACTGATATAGTACCAATAGGCACAATACCTTGTGGTACATCAACTAGTGTCCAAACTTGGTTGATATACATGGAATCCATTTCGGACATTTATAGCACTTTGCTATAATTGGGAGTCGATACCTTGTATCACTTCCTCATGCGTAGTCAGTTGGTATTCCTCAATTAGATAGACATCTTTATGAGGTGAGATCATAAACCCATACCCCAGGTTGTTTTCTGATTCTCTCCGACCTACGTTGTTCTTATGTATTCGAAGATTACTGGTGCAGTTTCACCCTTGATGAACTGTTTGTGTTCCATTAAGGACTTGGTGCCTTGAACAGTATTACTTCGATTTTCATCGAGTTTTACTATCCTCCCACTTACCACTGCATATTGGTATTCCTCTAAAGAAAACCACATGGCAAACAAAAATCTAATTGTTCTCTTGTGAGTTGTATAAGTACTATACTTTGGTATCCCTCGGATAACCTACAATTGGCACTTATCCAATTTGGGTTCTAGTTTGGTATCATCCAAACATATGCCCAGCATACCCAATATTCAGGAATGAGAAAACCCAGTTTCTTTCATGTTCATATCTAATATGAATTTTGTCTAACATATTTTCATGGAACCTTATTCTAAATAAGTTCTGCACTGTCAATGCTTATCCGTTGAAGGAAATGGTAGCTCAGAGCGACTCATGATTAACCTTATCATGTCCAACAAAATTTGGTTACTCTCTTCGGACACATCGTTAAATTGACGTGTTCCAGGAGGATTCCTCATTGAAAGAATACTATACTCTTTCAAGTATACTAGAAACTTATTGCTTAAGTATTTTCCATTACGGTCTTACCGTGACGGTTTAATACTTTAGCCGTTCTGTTTGTCTATTTCGTGTCGAAACTTTAAAAGTTTCTGATTTGTTTTCTAAAAGAAACACATAACCATAACGCGATGCCACATCCGTAAAGGTCACGAAATATTCATATCCACCTCTAGCCTAGCTAGACATGGGCCCACTTGTTTCACTATGAACTAGGGCTAACAGATCGGTGGCATTTACACTTTTACTAAGTAAATAGTGTTTTAGGCACTTTGCCCAATAAACTAGATTCGTAGACTTTATTTGATTAGAATCAAAACAGTCCTAGTACTCACTCTTCAAAAGTGTGGATATACGAGTCTTGTTTCATTGTGTCCCAAACAACAATGCCACAATGTGTTTCTTCTGATCAAATCAGTTGAGCTATTTGTTTGTCACGTTATATGTTTGAGATATTTTATATTCAAAATATAAATTCTGTTATTCACATCTAATGTGTTTATCTCAATATCATCTTATAAAAAAAACACTTTAGTGTTCTAGAATATAAAGGTAAATCCACAACGGATTAAACACTGATATAAAGATAGTGTTTCTAGTCACACTAGTTACATAATAACATTTTCCAAATTTAGGTATACACCCGAATGTAGTTCCTTAACTTAGGTATATGCGGTCAAAACAGTGACTTTCGTTCTGTTTCCAATTCGTAGATTAATCTCAATTGAAGTCAGTATCCTGCTCATAGAAGATTCTGAACATCAGCACATATTTATGTACCACACTAAGTATTTAAAATCCAATTTCAATACTAGTAGTGAATAGAATTATGACAATCATATTTGAAGTCAGAGCCTTGCTCGTCTTCAATTCCTTCATGTCTGCTGCGATCCCGTTTGCCACAATTTAGGCAGACATTTTGGGATTTGTCCTTTATCTTCCCAGAAGATAATAATGATTTTGCCTTTACCATTTTCAACACTCCAGAAGCTTTTGGCCAAGCCTTGGCCTTCTAGAATATCGAAGTAAGGTGCGCCTTGCGCAACTTGCCTAATTGCAAAGTTTGACTTTATCTCCTTGAGAATAGTCATTAACTCTCTAAGAGTTATTTATTGCAATTTTGTACTTCTAAAATCTAAGTATAGATTTATGAAGATCCTTCAATTTCAATATCATACTTTAAGGATCTAACCCTTAGTTCTGATAAAGAAATTAAGGAGTCTATTGCAATAAGCTTAATGGATTAAGCACTTAAGTTATCATTACATGAATCTTCCAAAGATCATGCTCTACTATTGCTTAACTCCGGGCTTAGGCCTAATATGTTATTTTATCAAATAAAGTAACTTATTAGATTCCAGGACCATCTTGAAATTTTATTCCTAATTTGAAAATTAAACCATTTAAATACATTTTCCCTAGGATTATGTTTTAAATGTCATTCTTTCAATTTTATCTTGATTCTAATAGTCCAACTATTTAATCAACGATTTAGGTACTATTTATTATAATGATCACTATAGTCCGACTATATAATCAACTATAATTTTAATAGATAAATTCAATTATATTGATTACTATAATCCAATTATAAAATCAACTATAAATGAATAGTTTGAATACAGTCCAACTGTTAATTAAAACAACGATTTAAATATTAGTCCAACTAACATTAATATATTTGATGAATGATATTTGATTGAGCGCGTATGGCAAGTTATTAAACGAATATTGCAAATTTAATTCTTGCCTCCCACTATTTTTTGACGAGCCTCTAACCCTCTGTCGAGTACTCGAGAAACCGCGTTTCCTAGTGGGCTAGGATCCCGTTAAATATCACACAATCTTGACTTTGGCCAAAAAATTATATGATAATTAACTAGGTAGATCTCTAAGATCAATTAGATCTCATCCAATTCCTAGATCCGGTAGGGGACATCCAAGTCCGAAATATATATCTTATATATGCCAACATATCTAATATATTACCTAACTTTTTTCCTCTGAAACAACTAAGTCTTGGCTTTGGCACAACAAGCTTAATGATCCCAGTTAAGCGCGACCCATTGACCATGGAAAGCTTCGTAATCAATGTCGATGGACAAGAAGTGGTCTTGACTTTGGCCAACAAACCATAACTTGGACAAGACACCAATATGGAACAAAGCTCTCGTGATTCAAACACATCCTCGATGGACAAAGACTTGACTTTGGCCAACAAGCCAATGCCAGTCTTGGATCTTGAGTAAGAATCACTCAATGGAAGGAAAAACGCTTAATATTTAGCGAAGGTTTTTCGTGTGCAAATTGGCAACCAATTTATTATCTTTGTTAAGGTCTCATCATCATACACCCTTAAACATGCATTCTAAACACATAATAAAGTGCATATGAATAAATAATAATGATATGCGGATGGATACTTTACACATTGATCCTAAATCAAATCTCTATCTTTCTCTCTCCTGCTAGCACATGTATTACTTCTACCCGTTACACTACACTTCTAAAGAAACCTCATTTACATTGAGGGGAATAGGTGAGAAGAGAATACAAAGAATAATGAGGTAATAAGGATGGACACACAGGTCCAATTAATAAATTCCAAATTTATTACAACAATTTCTAAAATTGCCTCACTCTTCTAATATCCATCTGATATACATTATTCATGCATCACAACCATGTATTCACACAAGCATGTTATCAATCAATCTAATCAAATTAATTAATCTGATAATTAATGACCATCCAATATTCAAACAACGATTTGATTTTGCGCGAGTCAAACTCGCTTTGTAAATAAATACTCAAAGTACGAATTCTCGAATTAAATTAAACTACATAATTAAATCCAATTCAATTTGTATTTAATACTAATTCACCATTTAATTCCAAATTAAATACTATACTTTATTAATAAACCTTTACGACTTAAATTCTAAATTTAATCGTTACGGGTCTCAAAGCCCGATTAACGTCTAACGTCAATTTAATTAAAGTCCAATGGGCTTTCAATTAATTTCTTAAGGTGTGGGCTTCGGGAACCAAAGCCCAATCAAGGGATTACCCCATAAGCCTAGAAATCAATTTAGGCCCATTAGGCCCAGTTAAACTGTAAAGGTCCATTAGTCGCATTTGGGCTTAACGGAAGTGGTTTTGGGCCCAATTGGATCCAACCAATTTAGCCTCAACCTAACCTAGTACAACCAAGCCCATTAAAGCCCAATTACAACATTCAAGCCCAATTTCTAAAATTGGCCCATTTAATTAAATTCCAAAAATCCAATTTCACAATTTAATTAAACTAAAGTGTATAACATGATTAATCACATAAATCAACATTTCCGAATCATCAATCTATACAACTAATCATGCTCATATTCATCATCACATGTCCAACACATTTTGATTAAAATCAAACCCAAACATGCTTATAATGTCTCGGCCAAGTTGGGCATTTTATGTCCGATTCAAATTCAATCCGATTAAATCCAAATCAACATTAAATCCACATCCCCGATTGATTTCCAACACATACAATGATCAAAAATCAAAAATTTCAAGATATTTATGGCACTAATGTATTCGGCCAACCTATACATTTTGGGGAAAAATGTTCCAAATAATTTTTCATCAAATTGATCCAATCAATCCTCAATTAAAACACATTTAAGCATACTATTTCATCCAATTTCATTAAATCATGCTCAAATTCATTTTACCCAAATTTTAAGCCCTATTTCATTTTCATCTTTTACTCCGCTCTGATCCCATTGTTGGAGTTCTACGGTCCCAATGATCGAATAAAAAGTAAGAAATAAGTGCGAATACAAATCGAGGAAGTTGCGGAATACTTAAATTGATCGGTTGAGCGACGCGGCAACGAACAAAAATTATTTTCTGCCCAATGGAAGTCACGACAGTGAGCAGCAATGGTGTCCTCCATTTTCAATTTTGGATCAACGTTATCAAGCTCCAAGCTTCGTCAAATCATTCCATGCACACAGGTGGGTTTCCCTATCACCTACAGACAACTCCGGAGTGTGCTAGCACCTTGATTTTGCAACAACCATAACTCATATGGTGTTTGACTAACAGTCTTGGAAGGAACTTGGTTTAATAGTAGTGTTGCAGTTTCTAAAGCAAGACCCCAAAAAGAAAGAGGTAGATCAATGTCTGGCATCATTGATCGCATCATATCTAATAATGTTCAATTTCTCCTTTCGGAGACCCCATTATGCTGTGGAGTTTCCGGAGGAGTCCATTGGGAAACAATGCCATTTTATCTCAAGTAATCTTGAAATTCATTGCTTAAGTATTCACCACCTCGGTCAGACCTTAGTGACTTAATACTTTTATTAAGCTGGTTTTCTACTTCAGCTTTGAAGTCTTTGAATTTCTCAAAGGCTTCAGATTTGTACCGCATAAGGTACACATACCCATATCGCGAGTGATCATCGATAAAGGTAATGAAGTATGAGAATCCACCTATAGCGGTGACTGATATTGGTCCGTATACATCAGAGTGTATGAGTTCTAATGTCTCGCTACACGCTGTCCTTTACCTTTGAAGGGTAATTTGGTCATTTTACCAAGTAAACAAGATTCACAAGTTCCATAAGGTTCATATTTGAAGGGTTTGAAATACCCATTCTTATATAGCTTAGATAATCTTGTTTCATTGATATGACCTAAGCGACTGTGCCATAGAAGTGATTCATTGAGACTATTCGAGTTAACATTGTATATATTAGAGGTTGAACATTCTTTGTTAGTTTGTAAGACATAGATACCATTATTCAAAATACCATCACCATATTTTATTTCATTGAAATAAATACAACATTCATTACAACTTATTAGGCATGAAAAGCCTTTATTACATAATGAAGAAATTGAAATGATGTTCTTTACTACAGAAGGTACATAAACATAATCTTCTAAGTCTAAAACTAAACCATTCGGCAAAACTAATGAATAAGTCCTCATGCACAATGCAGCTAGTTTTGCTTCATTACCCATGCGTAAGTCAACCTCCCCATGACGGAGTCTCCTAATGTTTCTCAGGCCCTGCACATTGTTACACAAGTGAGTCCCACAACCGGTGTCAAACACCCAAGTAGAAGGTTCAGAGTTTTGAGAATAAAGTTCAATCATATACAACATACCTGAAGCATTGGGCTTCTTGGCCTATTGGGCTTCCCTAACTTCCTTGGCTTTCAAGGATCTGCAGTCTTTCTTCCAATGACCCTTCTTTCCACAAAAGAAACATTTCTCATTTCCCTTTTTCTTCTCTACCTTACCATTGGGCTTTAGGTGATCTGGAGCCTTGGCCTTGGCCTTGCCCTTATTTTTCTTTGGGCCTCGTGGCTTCAGGTCCGTACCCGTAAGCATAACGGAGGTTTTAAACCTCGGTTTCAAGTCCTTCTCTGCTTGCTTTATTAGATTGTGCAATTCTATTAAAGTAGCTTCTTTATCAGACAGATGAAACTGCATAATAAAGTTAGAGAATTCTTTTGGTAATTACTGAAGAATTAGATCCTGACATATCTCATGATCCATGATGAACCCAAGGTTGGCCAATTATTCAATGTGGCCAATCATCTTAAGCACATGTCCACTAACAGATCATTCCTTATAACTTGTTTGGAATAAGGCACATGACACTTGAAATCTCACGGTATGAACGGAAGTCGCATACAACTCCTTCAAGTGAAAGATGATGGTTTGAACATCCATATCTTCGTGAGCTTTCTGAAGTTCGTCCGACATAGAGCCAAGCATTATGCAAACGGCTTGCTCATCATCATCGACATGTTTCTTCCAAGCATCGAATGTATTTTGGTCAGCATCTTCTTCATGGGGAAATGGTCTTTCAAGAACATAGAAAATCTTTTCTTGTTGAGCTTATGCTCATCAAGGATGGAACGAAGTGATACTCTGTTTGCCATTTGAATATTTGTGAAATATTTTAACCCACCTGTTAAAAGAGAATGTTAAAATTAGGAATATGTTTTCATTAATGTTTCATAATAACATGGGCTTTTAATATTATGAAGTTGCTCGCACTCAATTATTTTAAAATTTTAAGCAAATCGCATCAACCCCAATATGGTGGATTCTTGTGGGCAAGGATCCCATTATCATATTTCATAACTCCGACTAGGGCCGGTCGTTATAAAATATGATAATTAGGTAGGTTCCCAACCAATTTATGATATAAATCACAATTCCTTGATCATTGGGTTGGGCAATCAAACATGTCATAGCTTATGCTAGTCCTTGTCGACACCCAATCTTTACCACTACGTTATAAGACCACGCCTAAGGGTCGCTGTGTCTTATGACTCAGAAAAGTCAAACCATTGTCAATAGTATGATTTAGGGACAAATTGGTATTGGTCAGTCTGGTAAAGCCTAGTCCTACCAATACGGTTTAAGCCCTTTGGGTCTATACTTTACAATGGGAGGTAAATTTTAGACTTAAATTATTATTGAGGATTTTAGCAAGTTTAAGTGAATAACTGTCAAATGGATTCATCCATTGAAAATTCCTCAAATGGAGGGTGGAGCGAACTCTCTTAAATACCCTTACCTCTTAGGCTCTTATCGCATTGGTAACAGGAATAAATAATTGATCCTCCAAATTAATCCAACACTTTAAATATGCTTTAAGGTAAGCCTTAAGTAAATGATTATCTAGATGTCTTCACAGCTTTTCCTTTTGGCTATAAAAAGGTAGTGAGTGAAGGAAGATATCAAATCATTATCTAACTCTAGTAATACCTTTGGTTAAATTAACTTTAGTTTGGAAAGTTTTATTAACTCCTTGGTCCCACCCCACTTGTATCTTTTATAATGTCTTTTATTATAAACAAGTGATTTTATATTTATTAGCCTTAAAGGTAATAAATCTCTAAGTTCATCACAGAATAATTACTTAGCTTAGGGATAAGCAATACACTCTCTATTTCTTATAAAGTCTCTAGATACTTGCACCCTAAAATAATCATGCCAATTCTAATCAAACATAGAATCATCAAGCATATGAGTTTTAATATGTTGGAATTATTTTAGGTATTAAATAACTTTGATTAGTATTTAATTATGATATTGCATTTTATTTTATTCAAATAAATTTACTAGTCACGTTCTTCTGCAGAAGCGTGAACTTTAAATGTATTTTCACAATTCAAATCTTAACCAAATCATGCAAAACTTGTGCCTAAAATTAAGTTCAGGGTGTTAGCTTTCAAACGAGCTTTTACACACCCAATGTCGAGTTCAAATGAGTGAGAACTAATCAAAACAAAAACGACGCGCTAATACCACTATTGGGAAGCGGCCGCGAGTGCGCAGCGGAAAATAAAAATTATGATGCCGCTTTCCCTTTGCCCAAGACCCATTTATTTTGATTATTCTACAAGCCTAGATATGTTACTATATATACTAAGCATAAAACTCATAAAACATGCAAAGAATATAAACCTAAACGTGCTAACTATCATAAGAACTCTAATTAAAATAAAGAAAGAAAAAAGACTTACTTGAACCGTAGACTCCTCCAGTCCTCCCTCCAATCTACAAGCTTTTCTCGAACTCAGCAAGCTCTTCCACGTTCCAAAGAGCCATCCAAGTGTGTGGCCTCCAAAGATGCACACACCAAAGCCAAAACTCAACGGTAAGACTACTCCTTGAGTGCACGGGTATTTTGGCCTTGGTGCTAGCCTAGGCAAATACCTCAAAACTTTTAACTCGAGGTTCCTCTAGTCAATTAGACTTAAGGATCCTCAAAATCAGTGGCTTACTCTTAAACTTTAGAGTTGCTCACTTACATAAACCCAAGATATGAAAGGTTTGATGTAAAATTTTGTGAAGAATTCTTTGGGTTTATATAGTGCTCCAAAGACAACAAAATTAATTAAGAATCCGATGTGGGATAAAAGCCAATTTAATCTTAGCCATTGGATCTTAATTAAGTGGTATAATGAGATTATAAAACTCTAATAAGAGTTTAGGCCAAATTGGAATTCAAAATAAATAACAAAATAACAAAATAATAAAATTAAAAAAATTTACTATTCACTTGAATAGTAATTTTTTTAAAATTATTATAAAAAAACTATTTATTCCAATTTCCAAAGTGCCCCTATCATCATTCACCAATCCCTAAGCCACTGTGGAACCTCATAAATGATCTTTTCATTAATTAAACACATTGAACCATTTATGAATAATTCCTACAGCAAAAAAATATGCTGTAAAATATGTATTGTGCACTGTTAACCATTGATTTCGACTTTGTTGTGTGTGACCTTTTGGGTTCCCCTCAAGTTGGACATGAAATGAATCGTGATAATTTAATCGAATATATTATCCTCCAATCAGATGGTCATTCGATTTCAATGACCATGGTTGAATCTAGTAATATACCAAGGCTCCAAATGAGAAGGAAATATATATATACCCATTCTGTATGCGATTTACATATGATACGGTCCCTCGCCTCACTATATTCCCACATATTGACCTAGGGTACGGAAAATGTCTACCCATATGGTCAAAGTGTTGGATAATATGACCCATAGCGTCACTATTTGCACAGATCATTGTGTTGCTGTAGCAAATTAACTATGTAACAAGGAAATTGCACTCTCGTCATTTGTGATTAGATCACCATAGATATATAAATGAAGAGAGGTCCCTATGATTAGTTCCTGGATTGAGATGATATGATACAGTATCAGTCCACGAAGGATTAATCATTAAATATCCCTAGCCGTAGTATTATCGAGACTGGACATCGATAATGCGGAATAGGCTAGTATTGCACTTGTGCGCGTTGTGAGGGCACAACGGCATAGTTCTCATATATATAAGTGTTGGAGACTTATGCAAGTGCGATAGGAGGTCGTGTTTCACCGATGGTACGGGAAACAGCTTCGCTCTGGATAGACCCCTCGGAATCCCATTGGTATTATGACTATGTGTCTATGGGAGGCCGAAGTCAGGTAGGTGTGTATAGTCTTAACCTGAGACTTGCATCGCTAATACTTACGATAATCGATAAACTTTGGTTTTGGTGGTTGGGGACCCTGACCAGGTTCTGTGTCTACCACTTCTGGGTTTATCAGAGAGTCGTAGAGTATTGGGTGTGATGTCGAGATGGAAGTATCACTCCAGTCATAATGGAGATGATGTCACGCAGGATACGGTATTAGTGCTCTTAAGTGATGCGCATCCAATCGTGATATTATGACCAGGTCATGAATATCCGATTATAGAGACTAGTTACCAGACATCCGATATGTGTTTCGGACGGGGCAGACACTTATCCAGCCCCAGCCCTAACACGTGACTATCCGATACTGGGCCGATACGCACAATACGATTGTATACTACGCTTGATATAGATCTAAATATTCTTAAATGGATATGTCCGGAGAATTTGGTAGACTTGGTACTTTGCTAGAGTAGACCTTGTCTCGTAATCGGTAGAACATAGTACTTGGTACGTACGTGATTCGGATATACCGACGACCGTATTTACTGCCCATATATCCGGAGATCTCATGGGTCGCTTCCCGATAATCCACCGATGATGCACAACTCGCACTCTTGAATAATCTGGGATTATATAGAAGAGAGAGAAAATTAATCTAGGATTAATTACGGAGATATTTTATCTAGGATAAAATATCGTCGAGAGAGAGATAATGATTAATTTGGAATTAATCGATGAATTAATATATTCGATATATTAAACGCAATTAGATTTCGACGCGGAATTAAAATTAGATTTTAATTCGGGCGAACGAATTAATTTAGAATTAATTCGTTAGCGACGTGAATAGTGAATTCGCTAGGCGTAATCATTTAATTACGACGCGACGTAAATTCGTTAATTTGGAATTAACGAACCCGAGCCCGAGTGTGATTGCGAGCGCATTCGTATTTCGAATTCGAGTGCGGCAACGCAAGTCACATCAAGCGTCAAATCAACGTCAAGTCTTCATCACATCAAGCAAGTCAAATCAGCGTCACTTTGAGTGATGTGACATTTGATTGATTGATGTGAGTGATTGATTGATTGAATGACACACATCAATCACTTTAATAAAGTGACTATGAATAGTTGATGGGTGTGGTTGGAATAGTGTTTGGAGGGAAAACTTTTTTACTTTTGATTTTATTAAATCATTTAAGTAATTGGTTTTGTATTTTTTTATATAAACCTTTTTGGAAAGGTTTTGACCATTCCATTCCATCTTTACACATTTCTTTCTCTCTCAAAATTCTCTCTTTCCTCACGCCATTTTCAACAAATATTGGACTGTTTTTGAAGCTTAATGCCGTGAGCCATAGGGAAGCAAGGTGGATTTTCATGGTGAAATTCATGTGCTAGCACACATACGAGTCTTGCGAAGGTGGTAGGGAGGTTCACCCATGAGCCGGGATCCGTCGGACGAGGCTTGGAGCTCCGTTTTCTCAGCTCAAAACTGAAAAATTGAAGAAGTGGACTGCACAGTGGGCGTGACCAAAACAGTGGGTTTCTTGGCTTGATTCGTCTTCCAATCGACTCAACCGATCGATGTGAGTATTCTTCTACCTCCGTTGGTGTATTCACTCATGTTTTCATGCTTTGATTTGATCTTGGGACCTAATAGAAACTCAACAATGGCATCAAGAGCTATAGTTGCAAGCATGAAATTTTAGGGATTTAAAATTTGGGTAAATGTGATTTGAGCATGATTTGAATAAATTGTTTGTTTGAGTATGTTTATAACATGTTTAATTGCATTTGGTTGGATCAATTTGACAAAAATGATTTGGAATTATTTTCCCCAAAATGGACATGTTGGCCGAATGTATGGATGAATTTGGGATCTTGGATTTTTTGATTTTTGATTCATTTGATGAGTTAGAATCGATTAGGTTGATGTTAATTTGAATCGAATTGGATTGGATTTCGAATTGGACAAAAATCCCCAAATTCATGTTGGCCGAATGCATGTATGCCCTAATGTCTTGGTGTTTTTGATTTTGTGACATTGGATGTGTGTGAAATCATTTAGGATGGTGATTTGATGTCGATTGTAGGTTCGATTGGATCGAAACCGAATCGGACACAAAATCCCTCTTTTGGCCGAGACTTAAAAGCATGTAAATGGGTTTGATTTTTCATTTTGTGGTTTGACATGTGATAATGAATTTAGCATGATTAATTGGAGTAATATTGTGTTTTAGAAATATTGTTTTAGTCGATTAATCATGTAACACTTTAGGTAATTAAATTGCGTAATTGGATTAGTGTAATTTAATTATTTAGGCTTAAATTGGATTTGGGCTTTAATGTTGTAATTGGGCCTATTGGGCTTGATTTATCAAGTTTGGTTTAGGCCAAATGGATTGGATCCAATTGGGCCTAAAACCTTAACCATAAAGCCCAAATGCGACTTAATGAACCTTTAAAGTTCAATTGGGCCTAATGGGCCAAGATTGATTTATGGGCTTATGGGGTAAATCCCGGATTGGACTTTGGTTATCGGTTTGACCCGAGTTGACCAAAAGTCCACGCCTTAAGAAATCAATCAAAAGCCCATTGGACTTTAATTGAATTGACGTTGGACGTTAATCGGTCTTTGAGACGCGTTACGATTAGATTTGGAATTTAAATCGTAAAAGGTTTATTAAATAAAAGTGTAATTTAATTTGGAATTGAATAGTGAATTAGTATTAAGTACATGTTAAATTAGATTTAATAATGTAGTTTAATTTAATTCATGAATTCGTACTTTAAGTACTTATTCGCAAAAACGAGTTTGACTCGATCAAAATCAAATCGTTGTTTGAACATTGGATGATCACTAATTATCAGATTAATTAATTTGATTAGATTGATTGATAGCATGCTTATATGTGTGAATACTTGGTTGTGTTGAATGAATAATGTATATCGGATGGATATTAGATGGGTGGGCAATTTTAGAAATTGTTGTAATAAATTCGATTTATTAAATTGGACCTGCGTGTCCAGCCTTACCCTTCTTTCTCTTGTATTCTCTTCTCACCTATTCCCCTCTATGTATATGAGGTTTCTTTAGAAGTGTAGTGTAACGGGTAGAAGTAATACTAGTGCTAGCTTGAGTGAGAAAGGGAGAGATTTGATCTAGGATCAATGTGTAAAGTCCATCGCATATCATTATTATTTTATTTCATACTCGCTTTATTATGTGTTTAGAATGCATGTTTAAGGGTGTATGATGATGAGACCTAACAAAGATAATTAAATTGGTAGCCAATTTGCACGCGAAAAACCCTCGTTTTATATTAAGCGATTATCCTTCCATTGAATGATTCTTGTTCAAGATCTGATTGGCATTGGTTTGTTGGCCAAAGTCAAGACCTTGTCAATTAGATGTATTTGAATCATGAGAGTTTTGTTCCACATCGGTGTCTAGTCCAAGTTGTGATTTGTTGGCCAAAGTCAAGATCACTTCTTGTCCAAAGACATTGATTACGAAACTTTCCTTGTCAATGGGTCCCGCTTAACTGGAGTCATTAGGTTTGTTGTGCCAAAGCCAAGGCCTAGATGATTCGGAGGATAAGGTTAGAAAATGTATTAGATACATTGGCATATGTAATATGTTAGGACTTGGATGTCCACCTAACCGGATCTGGGAATTGGATTGGATCCAATTGATCTGTGAGATCTACCTGGTTAAGTAGCATACAGCTTGTTGGCCAAAGTCAAGGTTGTATGTTATTTGACAGGATCCAGCCCACTAGGAAACGCGGTTTCCCGAGTACTCCACAGAGGGTTAGAGGCTCGACGAAAAATAGTGGGAGGCAAGTATTGAATTTGCAACATTCGTTCAATTACTCGCCATATACGCTCAAACAAATATCATTCGTCAATATTTTACGTTGTTTTAAAAATATATATATAGTTGGACTATATACAAACTCATTCAATATATAGTTGATTTTATAATTGGATTATAGTAATCAATATAATTGAATTAAAATGATAGTTGATTTTATAATTGGATTATAGTAATCAATATTAAAATTATAGTTGATTAAATAATTGGATTATTGTAATCATTATAATAAATAGTACCTTATTAAATTGATTAAATAGTTGGACTATTGAAATCAAGAAAGAATTGAAAAAGTTGAATATTTAAAATATATAATCCTTGGATTAAATGTTTTAAATGATTTAATTTTCAATTGGGAATTAATAATAGGTTAATTTATTTGATAAAATAACTTATTATGACTAAGCCCATAATTAAGCAAATAGTAGAGCATAAAATCTTTGGAAGATTTATGTGATGATGACTTTAGTGCTTAATTAATATACTATAATAAATCTATCTTTAGATTTAAAAGTATTAAAGTTGCAATTAAAATTCTTAGAGAATTAATTGACTATTCTAGTGGAGAAAAGTCAAAGTTTGCAATTGGGCATGTTGCACAAGGTGCATATCGTTTCGATATTCCGAAACCCAAGGCTTGGCCAAAGGTTTGTGAAATATTGAAAAGATAATTGACATATCCCAAAGTGACTACCATTTGGATATGGAAGACACGAAGGAATTAAAGAAAGGGCGAGGCTCTAACTTTAAAAATATTTGTCAAAGTTATGTTCACTACTAGTATTGAAATTGGATTTTAAATACTTAGTGTGGTACATAAAATATATGTATTGATGTTCAGAATCCGCTTTGAGCTGGATACTGACTTCAAGCCGAGATTTCTCTGCGAATCGGAAACGGGACGAAAGTCGCTGTTTCGACCGTAGATACCTAAGTTTAGGAACTACCCTTTGGGTATGTACTTAAATTAGGAAATGTTATAATGTAACTAGTTTGACTAGAGACATTATCTCTATATCAGTGTTTAATCCGTTGCGGATAAAACCTTTATATTCTAGAACACTAAAGTGTTTATTATATAAAGATGATACTGAGATAAATACATTAGATGTAAATAACATAATTTATATTTTGAATATAAATCTCAAACATATAAAATGACAAATAAATAGCTCAAATTGATTTGATCAATAGAGACTTATTTGTGGCATTGTTGTCTAGGACACAATTAAACAGAATCGTATATCCACACTTTTGAAGAGTGGGTACTAGGACTGATTTGACTATTCAAATAAGGTCTGCGAATCTAGTTTATTAGGTTAAATACCTAAAATACTATTTACTTGGTAATAGTAAAAAGGCCACCGATCTGTTAGCCCTATTCATGGTGAAGTTAGTGGGCCCATATCTAGCTAGGCTAGATGTGAACATGAATATTTCGTGACCTTAACGGATGTGGCATTACGTTATGGTTATGTGTTTCTTTTGAAGAACACAGATCGGAAACTTTTGAAGTTTCGACACGAAGTAAATAAACAGATCGGCTATAGTATTATTCCGCCACGGTTAGACCGTAATGGAAATTACTTAAGCAGTAAGTTTCATACGTACATGAAAGAGTACGGTATTCTTTCATATGAGGACTCCTTCCGAGACACGTCAGTTAGACGGTGTGTCCGAACCAAAAACCAAATTTTGTTGGACATGATAAGGTTTATCACGAGTCGCTCTGAGCTACTATTTCCTTCAATGGGACATGTATTAACAGTGCAAAACTTATTTAGAATAAGGTTCCATATAAATCTGTTTGACAGATATCATATAGGATATGAACAGGAAAGAAACAGGGTTTCTCATTCCTGATAATTTGGGTATGCCAGGCATAACGTTTGGATGATACCAAACTAAGGACCCAAATTGGATAAGTGCCTATATAGGTTATCCTAAGGGAAACCTTAAGTATAGTACTTATAAATCCCACATGAGAACAATGTAATTGTTGTTCACCATGCGGTTTTCCTGAGAGGAATACCGATATGCAGTGGTCAGTGGGAGGATAGTGATACTCGATGAAAAATCGGAGTAACACTGTTCAAGGCACGAAGTCCTAATGGAACACAAATAGTTCATCTATGATGAATCTATACCATTAATCTTCAAATACACAAGAACTAGTAGATCGGATAGAGTCAGAAAACAACCTAGGGTATGGGTTTCTGATCTCGCCCCATGAAGATGTCAATCTTATGGAGGTGTACCATCCGACTACGTTTAGAGGAAGTGATACGAGGTATCGACTCCCTGTTATGGCAAAGTGCCATTAATCCGAAATGGATTCCATGTATAACAAATGTTTGGATACTAGTTGTTGTACCACAAGGCATTGTGCCTATTGGTACATTAAACGTCTTTAAGGAAGACATACATGGAAGGCAACATACCAACGTACAAAGCTGGGCTTTTGACGGAAAGGTATCGTTATCAACATTGTGTTAATAACGGTTCAACCTTTTACCTGTTGCCATGGTAAATCCATTTTAAAGATGCTTGAAAATAACTGCGTATTTCATTTATGAAATGTGTCAGTTACAAATCAAAATCGCTTTCCTGAAAAGGAAACCTTTTGGAGAATGTTTATAACATTCTGACGATTTTGTATAACCGATAAACAAGGTTTGCGGGTTATTCGATCCATGTTTGGATCAATGCAAGCATAAGGTTCTTGGAACTGTCGTTTTGAAATAATCATAATGGTTTATGATTTGACTCAAAACGAATAATTCTTGTGTATATAAGGAGGTTAGTGGGAGAGCGCACTAACAGTGAAATTCCCATATACAATGGTGAAAGCTTGGCTTTCATAGATATTCTTTCAATAGAAATTCTCCGTAGAATTCTGGGGAGTAACAACCTTTATTCAAGGAATAAAGATCTACTGGGATAGATTTGGAGTTGTTAACACTCTCTGGAAATTGTACATTTAAAATGTACTTGTATTGGTGTCTCATACGCTTCGAGCATATGGAGTCACAATCGGGTCAATCCAAGTGATAGTCACTGGATTAAAGATGAGAACATCTGTTAGTATCTTAGAGAACTAAAGATGTTGTCTTAAACTATGGAGAAGGAGAACTTGAAGTGACTGGGATCACCGCTGCAAGTTTCCAAACTATTAAATACTACGGTACTATAAAGTTTGAATAACGGGACAGTGAGCTGGAAATCTTCCAAGCAAGATAACTGTTGCCGAATAAACAACAAATGATACGGATTATTGCTGCAGCTGAGGCAGCAAAAGAAGCCATTTGGATCGAACATAAATCTAATTAGATTAGATATAGTTCTGTTAGCAGCTGAACTAGGCGTCAGCACAGGCTAAGGAATTAAAGGTCTCATCGACGATCCAGATATATACTTCTATATCATCTGATTCGTTCGGATCATACATCGTGGCGATGTGATGATCGTGTAAATCGCGTCAGACGATAATCAAACAAATCCGCTGACGAAAACCTTTCCTCAGCAATTTGAGCGAACCTTACATAGTTCAAGTGTTGGAACACTTGAGTGACTCGCTACGTGCCAAGTGGGAGATTGTTGGATAATATGACCCATAGCGTCACTATTTGCACAGATCATTGTGTTGTTGTAGCAAATTAACTATGTAACAAGGAAATTGCACTCTCATCATTTGTGATTAGATCACCATAGATATATAAATGAAGAGAGGTCCCTATGATTAGTTCCTGGATTGAGATGATATGAGACAGTATCAGTCCACGAAGGATTAATCATTAAATATCCCTAGCCGTAGTATTATCGAGACTGGACATCGATAATGCGGAATAGGCTAGTATTGCACTTGTGCGCGTTGTGAGGGCACAACGGCATAGTTCTCATATATATAAGTGTTGGAGACTTATGCAAGTGCGATAGGAGGTCGTGTTTCACCGATGGTACGGGAAACAGCTTCGCTCTGGATAGACCCCTCGGAATCCCATTGGTATTATGACTATGTCTATGGGAGGCCGAAGTCAAGGTAGGTGTGTATAGTCTTAACCTGAGACTTGCATCGCTAATACTTACTAACGATAATCGATAATTTGGTTTTGGTTGTTGGGGTGACCGAGTTCTGTGTCTACCACTTCTGGGTTTATCAGAGAGTCGTAGAGTATTGGGTGGATGTCGAGACGGAAGTATCACTCCAGTCATAATGGAGATGATGTCACGCAGGATACGGTATTAGTGCTCTTAAGTGATGCGCATCCAATCGTGATATTATGACCAGGTCATGAATATCCGATTATAGAGACTAGTTACCAGACATCCGATATGTGTTTCGGACGGGGCAGACACTTATCCAGCCCCAGCCCTAACACGTGACTATCCGATACTGGGCCGATACGCACAATACGATTGTATACTACGCTTGATATAGATCTAAATATTCTTAAAAGGATATGTCCGGAGATTTGGTAGACTTGGTACTTTGCTAGGAGTAGACCTTGTCTCGTAAATCGGTAGAACGTAGTACTTGGTACGTACGTGATTCGGATACACCGACGACCGTATTTATAGCCAATATCCGGAGATCTCATGGGTCGCTTCCGATAATCCACCGATGACGCACAACTCGCACTCTTGAATATATCTGGGATTATATAGAAGAGAGAGAAAATTAATCTAGGATTAATTACGGAGATATTTTATCTAGGATAAAATATCGTCGAGAGAGAGATAATGATTAATTTGGAATTAATCGATGAATTAATATATTCGATATATTAAACGAAATTAGATTTCGACGCGGAATTAAAATTAGATTTTAATTCGGGCGAACGAATTAATTTAGAATTAATTCGTTAGCGACGTGAATAGTGAATTCGCTAGGCGTAATCATTAATTACGACGCGACGGAAAAATCGTTAATTTGGAATTAACGAACCCGAGCCCGAGTGTGATTGCGAGCGCATTCGTATTTCGAATTCGAGTGCGGCAACGCAAGTCACATCAAGCGTCAAATCAAACGTCAAGTCATTCATCACATCAAGCGTCAAATCAAGCGTCACTTTGAGTGATGTGACATTTGATTGATTGATGTGGTGATTGATTGATTGAATGACACACATCAAATCACTTTAATAAAGTGACTATGAATAGTTGATGGGTGTGGTTAGAATAGTGTTTAGAGGAAAACTTTTTTACTTTTGATTTTATTAAATCATTTAAGTAATTGGTTTTGGAAAAGGTTTTGACCATTCCATTCCTCTTTACCACATTTTCTTTCTCTCTCTCAAAATTCTCTCTTCTCCTCACGCCATTTTCAACAATTTTGGACTGTTTTGTGAAGCTTAATGTCGTGAGCCATAGGGAAGCAAGGGTGGATTTTCCATGGTGAAAATTCAAGTGCTAGCACACATACGAGTCTTGCGAAGGTGGTAGGGAGGTTCACCCATGAGCGGGATCCGTCGGACGAGGCTTGGAGCTCCGTTTTCTCAGCTCAAAACTGAAAAATTGAAGAAGTGGACTGCATAGTGGGCGTGACCAAAACAGTGGTTTTTGGCTTGATTCGTCTTCCAATCGACTCAACCGATCGATGTGAGTATTCCGCTACCTCCGTTGGTGTATTCACTCATGTTTTCATGCTTTGATTGATCTTGGGACCTAATAGAAAAATCAACACAAAGTATGATGTGGATAGTGTATGAATCGTGTTAACCCAAGAATCTCATATGATTCTTCCGCTGTGGCCAAAGTCTCAAGCACTGATCACACATATCAACCCGCGAACTGGAATACTACTCTTATAAGAAATATTATCCGAGAGAGTGGCGATTCTCTGTTGTATCTTTACAAACTTCATCTGTGTCAACAAAATGACCCAATCATACCCTTATGTCCGGATCTTTTGAATCAGGGAGGAGAATATCAAAGTAATTTGATCCACATATAAGATTATAAAGACCTCAAGTCTAAGGACTAGTCATATAATCGATACATGAAAGTTCTCACAGACACATGGGATAAACACTCTATATGAAAACTTTCGGTGGTCAGTTCGATGGACACGAGCAGCTCATGCATCCATGTGATACACCAAGCGGATGGATTTTCGCTAGTAGCCTAGAGATCAACTACCTCACTTAAGGGCGGATCATATCATCATGTTAGTCTCTCTGCTTTGTGAACGCCTAGATTATTCACAAAACTATGACTAGGAATATTTAAGAGTAATGATTCTCATAAGGCGTGGAAGCTATCGTCTTATTACTCCAAGGGCTTTATTACAGTGTTGATGATTCATATAAGTTATGTAAGACATGTATAATAAAGATAGTCATTTTATTAATTAATGAAAATATTACAAATACATGTACATATAGCCTATCCACAAGTTGGATATAGGGCATATCTCTAACATATTTACCGTATCTTTCATCATTAGCATGTGTTTTTTGCATTCATGGTTTACGTAGTACATCCGACCAGACCTCTAGTAAGTTCGGCAGACATGCAAGTTGATTACTATATCTGGCCTACTTTGGGCCATGTCCGACCAAGCTCCTACGAGGCCAGACCCATATAATGCATGCTTTAGTTTATTTAATTGTCATTGTACTTAATTTATTTACACATTTAATTTTTTTTGTTTACTATATTTTATTATGTGTTTGCACCTTGTATGTTATAAAATGTTTGCATGTTACTACATTAAATATTTTTTCCTGGCATCAGTAAGGGACTGTAATGAGATTACATAATTTTGAATAAAGAAAGCTATTGGCATTTAAATATCCAAATGTTTGTGAAAATGGATTCTCTCTTGATTCTTGGTTGATTCATTATCAAAACCTAACAAAGATTGGTGATTTTTGTGTCATCTATAAATAACAAGCAAGGTTCTATCAAGAAATAAACAAGGATTTTCTAGAATGAAATTTTGGGGTTAACTTGATTTTGAAATTACGTACAAATTACAGGACTTCTAAAGATTCAAACCTTAGGAAGTTCGCGTCAAATAAAGTGTTATTTTTTGATAAAATATATGTAGGAGGATTGTTGGAGTAAATCCTCCCATATAACTCCTTAAGTATAATTTTTTGAATCGAAAGATCATCTCTACAACACATTTGTCTTGTCGAATGTACAAGTAACTACCACAGATTTTCTGATAATGGAACTATACCACCTACATTTTGTGTTTTATATAATGAGCCATTTTTCCATTTACGTCATCAGAATCTATTAAAAATATTTGCAAAAATAGTATTGACCAATGATACTATTTAATATTAGAGTAGCTAATTAATTCGAAATAAAAAAGTTAGGTGGTGCAGATAATATATAACAAGAATAATAATCCCCTTAAATTGAACAAATATTTCATAATATCAAAAAATATATGCAACAAGATTTAAAGATCTTTCACAATATGTTATGTTGATGTTGAGTTCATGTATAATAAGATCACTTATTAGGCTAGCTCCAATTGTAGATGTGAATATGCATTTGTAAAAAGAATGATTGAGATCAACATTCAGGAATTAACAAAATATATGAATTTTAATTGATCAATAATCTTTTAAAGGGCTAACAATTAGGGCTAAGCACCGGTTCCGGTCTACCCCGTAACCAGATCGGTTTTTTGGATTTAGAGATCAGAACCATTGGATGGGACAGGTTCCTGTTCAAAAATGGAAGAAACGAATTTTAACGGTCGTGTTTTAGTTTGTCATAGACGGAACCGCCGAACCGAACCAAAACCTGTTTTGGGAACCATTTGATTTAGAACCAATTTCAGAACCAAATTACAAAACCCAACTTAAACCCAATTTCAGTAAACCAAATAAAAACCCAATTTAACTCAAATTCATAATTAGTTTTAAACCAAATCTAAACCCAATTTCATACCCAAATTAAAACTCAATTTCATAACCCAAATTAAACCCAATTTCATAACCCAATTTAAACCTAATTTCATAACCCAA
The DNA here is from genome assembly GCA_019454045.1 of Zanthoxylum bungeanum. Classification (NCBI taxonomy): domain Eukaryota; kingdom Viridiplantae; phylum Streptophyta; class Magnoliopsida; order Sapindales; family Rutaceae; genus Zanthoxylum; species Zanthoxylum bungeanum. The sequence continues at coordinate 83,930 of SKCR01019462.1, read as the reverse complement.
TTTAAACCTATACACTTTCTAAAAAATATTATGTATTGAGTCAAAAATATTATGCAATATGCAGTTTTATTTATTATTTTATTTATGTATGGACAATTGCCAAGATTGTTATGTAATATTCCTGTGTGAGAAATAATTATATTTTCAAATTTTGATAATAATAAATAAATAGGGTAAATCAGAATCTAACCGGAACTGAATTAGAACCGATTTTTTCTGGATAGGTTTATGTTCCACGCGGAATCAAATTAAAACCGATTAATAGAGTATCCTATTTAATTGGATAGGTTCCGATTCCACTTAATTAGGAAATGATTTTTTCCGAATAAATTCCGATTACACGCGAAACCGGAACTGAAACCGATTTTGCTCAACCCTTATTTGTTGGTTGAAATCTAGGTCCCAAGATCATAACAAGCATGAAAACATGTGTGAATACATCAAAGGAGGTAGCGGAATACTCACATCGATCGGTTGAGATGATTTGGAGAAGAACAAAAATGATTTTCTGCCCTCCAAAAACACCACTGCAGTGCAGATTTTTCTGCCCAAAAAATAAGATTTTGATCCATGGAATGGAGCTCCAAGCTTGGTCAAATGGTTCCCGGCTCGTGGGTGGGTTTCCCTAACACCTTCGTATGTCTCCTAGAAGTGTGCTAGCACTTGGATCTTGCCACAAAATCCTCAAAATTCTGCCATCATTCACGCCATTTTCAGGCAGTGAACTGCCCTCTTGGACGTGAACTTATGAGGGAGAAAGAGAGAAAAATAGATAGAGGAGAGAGAGAGAGAGAGAGACGTGTGTTATGTTTACTTTAGGGTTGCAAGTGTATCTAATACACTTCTATTGAATTTCAAATGAATTTCATTTGAATTTGCTTTTTAAAAGTCAAACAATTAAAAGCCAACAACCACACATTATATCACATCAAGTCACATCAACTTTAATAAAGTGACATGATGTCAAGTAACATCACTCAAAGTGACAAGTGATTTGACGCTTGATGCGACTAATGATTTGACGCTTGATATGACTTGCGTGCCACACTCGAATTCGAAATGCGAATGCGCTCGCAAATAATCTCGGGCTTAGATTCGTTAATTCCAAATTAACGATTTCTTCGTTGCGTCGTAATTAAATCTAATTTAATTAAATAATCATGCCAAGCATAATTACTATTCACGTCGCTAACGAATTAATTCTAAATTAAATCGTTCGCCCGAATTAAAATCCAATTTTAATTCCGCGTCGAAATCCAATTTTGTTTAATATATCAAATATATTAATTTACCGATTAATTCTAAATTAATCGTTATCTCTCTTTAAATAATATTTTATCCCAGATAAAATATCTCCGATATTAATCCCAGATTAATTTTCTCTCTTCTAATTAATCCCAGATTAATTTAAAGTGCGAGTCATACATCATCGGTGAATCATTGGGAAGCGACCCATGAGATCCCCAGATATGTTGGCAGTAAACACGGTTGTCGGACTATCCGAACATGTAAGTACCTCGTACTACGTCTTACCGATTTATAAGACAAGGTTGGCCTCTAGCAAAGCGTCATGCTTACCCAATTCTCCGGAAATATCCTTACAGGAATGAAGGATCTGTATCAGGCGTAGTTTAAGTACTATTGCATATTTCTGTCGAGTATCTGATGATCACGTGCTAGGCCTAGGGCTGGAATTGTGTCTGCCCCGTACGAAGCACTTGTCGGATGTCTGGTAACTAGTCTCTATAATCGGATATACATGACCTAGTCATAATATCCCGATGGCCGCGCAGCACTTAAGAGCACTAATACCGTATCATGTGTGACATCATCTCCACTATTACTGGAGTGATACTTCCGTCTTGACATCACACCCAATACTCTACGATTCTCAATATACCCAGTATTGGCGTACACAGAACCGGTTAAAGCCCTGGACGACCTCAACCAAAGTATATTGATTGTCGTAAGCATTAGCGGTGCAAGTCTCAAGTTAAGACCAAATACACTTACCCTGATGTCGGATTCCCATAGACACATAGTCAAACTACCAATGGGATTCCGAGGGGGTCTATCTAGAGCGAAGCTGTTTTCCGTACCAACGGTAAAATACAACCTCCTACAGCACTTGCATAAGTATCCAATACTTAATTATATGAGAACTATGCCTGTTATGCCCTCACAACATGCACAAGTACAATACTAGTCTTTTACGCATTACCGATGTCCAATCTCGATAATACTATGACTAGGGATATTTAATGATTTATCCTTCGTTGATTGATACTTTCTCATATCATTCTCAATCAAGGAACAAATCATAAGGACCTCTCATCAATTATATATCTAGGTGATCTAATCACAAATGATAAGAGTGCAATCTCATTTGTCACATAGTTAATTTGTACAACAACACCATGATCTGTACAAATAGTGACGCTATGGGTCATAACTGTCCAACAATCTCCCACTTGGCCTATTGCTAGTCACTCGAGTGCCTAACACCCGAACTATGTACGGTTGGCTCAAATTGCTGAGAAAAGCTTTCGTCAGCGGATTTATATGATTATCGTCTGATGCGATTTATACGATCATTACATCACCACGATGTATGATCCGAACGAATCAGATGAATAGTCGAAGTATGTATCTGGATCGGTGATGAGACCATTAATTCTTTAGCCTGTGTTGACGCCTAGCTCAGCTGCTAACAGAACTATATCTAATCTAATTAGATTTATTATCGACCCAAATGGCTTCTATTGCTGCCTCAGCTGCAGTAATAATCCGCATTTGTTGTTTATTCGGTAACAGTATCTTGCTTGGAAGCTTTCCAGCTCACTGTACCGTTATTCAAACTGTATAGTACCGTTTGTGACTTTTAGTCGTTTTATCTGTTTGGAAACTTGCAGTAGTGATCTCAGTCACTTCAAGTTCTCCTTCTCCACAGATTAAGACAGCATCCTTAGATCTCTAAGATTCTAACGGATGTTCTTAACATCAATCCAGTGACTATCACTTGGATTGGCCTGATTGTGAATCCATATGCTCAAAGCGTATGAGACACCAGGTCACGTATATTTTTCAATGTACGAGTTCTCGCAGAGTTTTAACAATTTAATCTATCCCAGTAGATCTTTATTCCTAGAATAAAGGTTGTTACTCCCAAGAATTCTACGGAGAATTTTCTCGAAAGCCAAGCTTTCGCCGATTGTTTTATGGGAATATCATTTCCAAGAAATGACATATGTTATCATTATTTTATACAGGACATTCATTGTCAATGCGCTCCCACTAACCTCTTTATATACACAAGAATCATTTTCATTTTTGAACTAAATCATACACCATTATGATTACATCAAAACGTTAGTTCCAAGAACCTATTGCTTGCTTCAATCCAAACATGGATCGAACAACCCGCAAACCTAGTTTGCTGGTTTAGGTATGACAAAATCACCAGGATGTTATAAACATCCTCCAAAAGGTTTCCGTTTAAGGAAAGCGATTCTGATCTTTAACTGACACATTTCATAAATGAAACGTGCAGCTACAGCAAGCATTATCCAAATGGATTAACCGTGGCAACAGGGAAAAGGTTGAACCGTAATCAACACAATGTTGATAACGATACCTTTTCGCTACAAGCCTAGCTTTGTACGTTGGTATGTTACCTTCCATGTATGTCTTCCTTGAAGACTTATACAGTACCTATAGGCACAATGCCTTATGGTACATCAACTAGTATCCAATCATAGTTGTTATACATGGAATCCATTTCGGACTCATGGCACTTTGCCATGATGGGAGTCGATACCTCGTATCACTTCCTCATTCGTAGTCGGTTGGTATACCTCAACAAGATTGACATCTTTATGAGGTGAGATCAGAAACTCATACCCCAGGTTGTTTTCTGATTCTCTCCGATCTACGCGGTTCTTGTGTATTCGAAGATTAATGGTATAGTTTCATCCTTGATGAACTATTTGTGTTTCATTAAGGACTTCGTGCCTTGAAAAGTATCACTCCGATTTTCATCGAGTTTTACTGTCCTCCCACTTACCACTGCATATCGGTATTCCTCTAAGGCAGACCGCATGGTGAGCAACAATTACAATTGGTCTCTAGTGAGTTGTATAAGTACTATACTTATGGTTTTCCCTAGGATAACCTATATTTGGCACTTATCCGATTTAGGTTTTTAGTTTGGTATCATCCAAACATAAGCCCAGCATACCCAAATCTACAGGAATGTGAAACCCAGTTTCTTTCCCGTTCATATCCAATATGAATTCTGTCATATTGATTTTCATGGAACCTTATTCTAAATAAGTTTTGCATTGTTAATGCATATCCGTTGAAGGAAAATGGTAGCTCAGAGCGACTCATGATAAACCTTATCATGTCCAACAAAATCTGGTTTCTCCGTTCGGACACACCGTCAATTGACGTGTTCCGGGAGGAATCCTCATTTGAAAGAATACAATACTCTCTCATGTATTTGTTAAACTTATTGCTTAAGTGTTTTCCATTACGGTCTTACCGTGACGATTTAATACTTTAGTCGATCTGTTTGTTTATTTCGTGTCGAAACTTTAAAAATTTCCGATTTGTGTTCTTCAAAAGAAACACATAACCATAACGTGATGCCACATCCGTTAAGGTCACGAAACATTCATTTCCACATCTAGCCTAGATAGATATGAGCCCACTTACTTCACTATGAATAGGGCTAACAGATCGGTGGCACTTACACTATTACCAAGTAAATAGTGTTTTAGGTACTTTACCTAATAAATTAGATTCGTAGACTTTATTTGAATAGTCAAATCAGTCCTAGTACCCACTCTTCAAAAGTGTGGATATACGAGTCTTGTTTAATTGTGTCCTAGACAACAATGCCACAAATAAGTCCGCTACTGATCAAATCAGTTTGAGCTATTTGTTTGTCATATTATATGTTCGAGATTTTATTTATATTCAAAATATAAATACTGTTATTCACATCTAATGTGTTTATCTCAATATCATCTTTATATAATAAAACACTTTAGTGTTCTAGAATATAAAGGTTCACCCGCAGCGGGTTAACACTAATATAGAGATAATGTTCCTAGTCAAACTAGTTACATTATAACAGTTTCCTAATATAGGTACACACCCGAAGGGTAGTTCCTAAACTTAGGTATCTACGGTCAAAACAGCGACTTACGTCCTGTTTCCCATTCGCAGATTAATCTCAACTGAAGTCAGTATCCTGCTCACAGCAGATTCTGCACATCATAACATATATTCTATGTACCACACTAAGTATTTAAAATCCAATTTCAATACTAGCAGTGAACATAATTATGACAAACATATTTAAAGTCAGAGCCTTGCCCTTTCTTTAAGTCCTTCATGTCTGCTTTGTCCAAACGGCAAGTCACGCTTACGCGATCCCGTTTGCCACATTTAAGCAGACATTTTAGGATATGTCATTTATCTTCCCAGAAGATTATAATGATTTTGTCTTTCCAATATTTCATAAGCCTTTGGCCAAGCCTTGGGTTTCTAGAATATTGAAGTAAAGTGCGCCTAGCGCTACTTACTAATTGTAAAATTTGACTTTATCTCTTTGAGATTTGTCATTAATTCTCCAAGAATTATTAATTGCAATTTTAATACTTCTTAATCTAAACATAGATTTATGACAAGTATATAGATTAAGCACTAAAGTCATCATCACATAATCTTCCAAAGATTATGCTCTACTATTTGCTTAATTCTGGGCTAAGGCATAATAGGTTATTTTATCAAATAAATTAACTTATTATTTATTTCTATGACCATCCTGAAATTTAATTCCCAATTTGAAAATTAAACCATTTAAATATTTTAATCCAAAATTATATTTAAATGTCCAATCTTTCAATTACATCTGATTTTAATAGTCTAACTATTTATTCAATGATTTAGGTACTATTTATTATAATGATTACAATAGTCCAACTATTTAATCAATTATAATTTTAATAGATTAAAAAATCATCATATTGATTACTATAATCCAATTATAAAATCAACTATAATTGAATGGTTTGAATATAGTCCAACTATTTATTAAAACAACAATTTAAATATTAGTCCAACTAATATTTAGCTTATTTGACGAGTGATATTTGTTCGAGCGCGTATGGCGAGTAATTGAACGAATATTACAAATTCAATTCTTGCCTCCCACTATTTTTCGACGAGCTTCTAACCCCTGTCGAGTACTCGAGACAACCGTATTTCCTAGTGGGCTAGGATCCCGTTAAATAACACACAATCTTGACTTTGGCCAACAATTGTATGATATTTAACTAGGTAGATCTCTAAGATCAATTGGATCCAATCCAATTCCTATATCCAGTAGGCGGATATCCAAATCCTAAACATATATCTTTATATGCCAATACATCCAATGTATTGCCTAACCTTTTTCCTCTGAATCAACTAAGCCTTGACTTTGGCACAACAAGCTTAATGATCCCAGTCAAGCGCGACCCATTGACCATGGAAAGCTTCGTAATCAATGTCGATGGACAAGAAGTGGTCTTGACTTTGGCCAACAAACCACAACTTGGACAAGACACCAATATAGAACAAAACTCTCGTGATTCAAACACATCTTCGACGGACAAAGGGCTTGACTTTGGCCAACAACCAAATGCCAATCTCAGATCTTGAGTAAGAATCACCCAATGGAAGGAAAAACGTATGATATTTGATTCCAAATTAAATATTTACACTTACATAGTTGCCTTAAAGACTTGGATTCCAAATCCAATCTTGATGGGTCTCAAAGGCCCAATAACATCCAATGTCTTTTAATTAAAGTCCAATGGGATTTTAATTGATTCTTAAGGCATGGGCTTTGGCCATAATGGATCAAACCCAAAATGCCTAGGCCCAATAGGAATCACCATATTGCCATCAAATCAATTTAGGCCCATTAGGCCCAATCAAATACTTTAAAGGGTCAAGTGATGTATTTGGACTTCATGGAATTGGTTTTGGGCCCAATTGGATCCAATCCAAAAGTCCAAAACCAAACTTGGTCAAACCAAGCCCATTAGGCCCAAATACACACTTTTAGCCCAATTCATTTTAAAGGCATATTTACATCATTATAATATTCCAAATATCACAATTATTTTAATTAAGTGTATTAGCCATAATTAATTAATTAAACTCAATATTTCCAAAATATTAATTAACTTAATTAATCATGCTTAAACTAATAATTCATGCTTAACATAAAATCAAGCCAAAAACACATCATTGCATGCTTGAGACATATTGAAGCCTAAGATCATCATTTCATGCTCAACATGCACTTTGATTTAACATGAACATTATAGACATTGATTCTAATCATATTAAACCAACTATCATCATTAAACATGCATCCAAACACATTATTTCATGTTACAAAAAACACAAAAAAACTGCAGTGCACTGCCTAGTGAGTTTCGGCCACCCTAACATTTTTTTTATTTTTTATTGCTTTTGATTTATTTGAAATCTAATCATGCATAACTCTAAGTTATCATGTTGAAACATACTCAAAGCATCAATTTCAAAAAATCATGCCCAAAATCAAAAAGCCCCAAATATTAGGTTCAAGAACCCTAAAATTATCATGCTAAATTAGGCTCATGATACCATTGTTAGTGTTCCTAGAACATTATAAGGATCTAATAAGCATGCATAATAAAAGAGTTGATCATTATAAGGTGCGGAATATACTTACAATGAGTTTTGGAGCTTTTAAAAATTTGAGATCCAAGATCTACAAGATCCAAGCTTTATGATGAATCCAAGCTTTAGGATGATTCCAAGCTATTGAGTAGTTTCCCTATCACCTTTGTTCACTTCCAAAGTGCTAGCTTTTGTTGATTTGAAAATCAAATCAAAGAGAGGAGGAGATGAAGATTTCGGCCAAGCCTTGTATCTTTAGGGTTTTTGTGTTTTTTTGATATTGTGTCAAGTGTTACAACAAATGAAATGCCTTTTTTGTTATTTACCAAAAAGTGAAACCATTTCACCTTCTACCCAAAACAAGGTAGAGATGGGTAAATGGTATTCATTAAGACAAAACAATGTGGTTGTGTGGTGGGAACACCTACCACACTTTTGGCTCCAAATATTTGAATCCGAAATTCAAATATCTCTACGGGCATTTGCCGCGGCTCGGTTCCGTTTAATCCAATTAAACGATCCTTCGTCGTTAAATAATTAAATCCAATTTAATTAAATAACGATGCCTCGCAAATATATATCGAACGTCGTTCATGAATAATTTTAAATTAATTCGTTCGTTCGCATAAAGTCCGACTTTAATCTCGTAATGAAATCCAATTCATTTTAATATATCCGATATATAATTTTAGCCCGTTTGAATAAATTAAATAGAAAAATCAAATTTAACTATTAAATTTATTTTACCGATTAATTCCAAATTAATCGCGTTCTTTCGCCACTGTACACTTTTAATCCCAGATTAAACAAAGCCCATATTAATCCCAGATTAATTTTCTTCTCTTAATTAATCCCAGATTAATTCCAATTTAAGTCAACAGTCATCGGTGAATCCTTGGGAAGTGACCCAAGAGATCTCTGGATATATTGGTAGTAAATCCGGTTATCGGACTATCCGATAAAGCGAGTACCTCGTACTACGTGCTTACCGATTTACAAGACATGGTTGGCTTCTAGCAAAGCACCGTGCCTACCCAATTCTCCAGAAATATTCTTACTGGAATATATAATCTATGTCAGACGTAGAATACCTAGTATCTCGTATTTCGATCCAGTATCTGATGTCACGTGCTAGGCCTGGGGCTGGAATAGTGTCTGCCCCGTACGAAGCACATATCGGATATCAAACAACTAGTCTCTTTGAATCGGATAATCATGACCTTGTCACATTATCCCGATGGTTGCAACACAATAGAGAACGAGTTATGAATCCCTGCGTGATCATCATCTCCATATGTCTGGAGTGACACTTCCGTCTTGACATCACATCCAATACACTACGATTCTCGATAAACCCAATAGAGGCGTACACAGAACCTGTTAAAGTCCTGGACGACCAAAACCAAAGTTTACCGATTGTCGCAAGTATTAGCGATGTAAGTCTCAGGTTAAGACCAAATACATCTACCCTGACGCGGACTCCCATAGACATAGACTATACATACTACCAATGGGATTCCGCGGGGTCTATCCAGAGCGAAGCTGTTTTTCCATACCATCGGTAAAACACACCTCCTATTGCACTTGCATAAGTATCCTATACTTAAACATATGAGAACTGTGCCGTTATGCCCTCACAACGCGCACAGTGCAATACTAGTCTATTCCGCATTATCGATGTCCAATCTCGATAATACTACGACTAGGGATATTTAATGATTAAACCTTTATGGATTGATACTGTCTCATATCATCTCAATCCGGAACTAATCATATGGACTTTTACCATTTATATATCATAGTAAATAAATTACGAAATGATAAAAGGCAATTTCAATATTACATAGTCAATTTTGTACAAAACACAATGTCTTTTACAAAACAGTGACGCTATGGGTCATAATTGTCTAACACCTTACTCTTCCGGTTCACTAGCTTAGTGTCTTAACTCATCGTTCCACTGTTTTTCTCGCTGTTTAGGCTTCGTTTGCTGCTGTTTTGTATGCATTTTCTACTCACTGTTTCAGGTCACGATTTTGGTGTTTAGGTGGATTGTTTTGGACGTTTTTTAAAGGCTTTAGGTGCAGTTTTTTTGTGATATCTTAAGGGTTAAAAGTGCAGTATTTTAGTGTTTAGGGGCTGTTTTAGGGTGATTTTACTGCTGTTTTTGGTGGAAAGAGGGCTGCTGTTTTCGGTGCAGTGAGGTGCTTTAGGGAGTGTGGTTTTCGGCAATATAGGGGAAGGAGATGAAGATGATTTCTTGTTGTTTTCTGTTTTGCGTGTATTGAGAGCCTTTTTTCTTTGTATTTTTTGCTGTATGGACGTGTGTGTGAGAGAGTGGAGAGGAGGGGAGCTAGGTTAGGTGTTGTTTTATGTAGAGGGGGATTAGGGTTTCTCATTGTCTCACAAGGAAGGGATCTAGCATTCAATTTAGGATCTGGTCTTAAGGAAAGTCAAAGATTGAGGGGGGACAAGGTTAATTCAAATTAGGGAGGTGATATCTTCATTTAGGCATTTAATTTGTTAGATTAGGAAGTCAATATTTTTAATTGGTATATAATTTTTCTTAGTTAGGAATAAAATATATTTGATTTGTTTAATTAGGTATATGTTTATTTTATGTTTGGTAAATAATTTAATTATTATTTTATTTAATTACATCATCTAATTATATTTTATTTGATTTAATTTGGGTATGTATTAGGCAATGGGCGTGTGGGCCTTGGTTGGGGGCGTGTGGGCCTTTGGTTGGTGGGTTTGGTTTGTGTGGGCTAGGGGGTTTTAGGTCAAGTCAAGGGGCTTGAGGGGATCTGGGCCGAGGTTAGGTGATTTGTGAGTGTCTTGGGCCGGGAATAATTTTTAAATTGAAACTAAACGAGTTACTCGAAGCTAAACTAGTGAACTTAATCCGTCAATGAGTCAATTCTTGACTCTTCCCTTCCGATGTCCGTTTCCCGCGGCTTTCGTAACTTAAAAGGTAGTGCCTCCAACTGAGACTCATCATCGGGTTTCACATGCAAAAATGCAATGCCTACAGTCGCCCCCACTTTGATGGGACTTGTGCAGTGTGTGACTTTGAACAATCCTTTCAAAGTTATGCAATGCATTTTCACTAACCTGGCTTGCCAGCTGCCACCTGACTTGCCTGCTGCTCCGCTACTCCGCCTGATGCTGCACTGCTGCAATGCTCGGACCCTCGACCCTGGATGCATCCAATAACTACAACCGCAACGGGGCACCTCGCCCTCGAACAGATGATGTAGTGGGCCCTCGACCCTGGGACGCATCCCGGAACTATAATTGATGATGCAGTGGGCCATCGACCCTGGGACGCATCCTGGAACTGCAACTAACAACAGGGGCACCTCGACCTTGGGACGCATCCCAAACTGCTGAAGATATGGGCCTCGCCCTCAAGCTGATATGGGCCTCGCCCTCGAACTGATATGGTGTGGGGCCTCACCCCCAAGCCGATATGGGCCTCGCCCCATGGGACTTATCCCCAAAAACTATTGATGTGGGCCTCGTCCCCTGGGACTCATCCCCAAAACTGAAACTGCGCTGACATTATTTGGCTCATTTCTGCTGCTTTCTCCTTTCCTTGAACCTGCGAACACAAAATAAAAAAACAAACACGAAGGGAATGCAATGTTACGTGTATGCATGAATGATTTTCCTATTCCGTTGGGTTAGGTCTTCTGCCAATTCTCGTGGTGACTACTCAGTCTTCTCTCCCTTAGGCAAAGTACTACTTCAATTTATCTACGTTGATTGGTTCGGTGAACTCGTTTCCTTCCAAGTCTGATAGCCTCACTGCTCCATTTCCCATTACTTTCTGCACTATGTACGGCCCTTCCCAGTTAGGTCTGAACTTTCCTCTTGGATCTGTTGTCGATGGCCTTGATTGCTTAAGTACCAAATCACCCTTTCTGATCTTGGTGGGGCGTACTTTCTTGTTGAATGCCCGGGCTAGTCTCTTCTGATACAACTGCATGTGATACAAAGACTTCGTTCTCTTCTCATCCAACAGTGCTAACTGATCAAACGTCTGTGCGGCCCATTCTGGTTCTGGTAACTCTGTTTCTGCTAATACCCTCATAGACTGTATCTCAACTTCCATTGGCAGCACTACTTCTATTCCATAGACCAAAGAATAAGGTGTGGCTCTGGTTGCTGTTCTTACTGATGTTCTGTACCCCCACAAAGCATAGGGTAGTTTTTGGCCCAATGTCTGCAGTTCTCTGTCATCTTGGCTAAAATCGTCTTGATAGTCTTGTTGGCTGCCTCCACTGCCCCATTTGCCTGCGGCCTGTATGGTGATGACTTGTGGTGGCCTATCCCGTATCTCTGTAACATTGCCTTTGTCTCTCCTTGAAACTGAACTCCGTTGTCCGTCACTACATGATGCGGCATACCATACCGACAAATGAGGTTCCGAGCTATAAACTTTGCCATCTGCTTTGCTGTGACATTACGAAATGACTCGGCTTCCACCCACTTTGAGAAGTAATCTACGGCCACTACTATGAAGCGATGCCCATTCGATACATTCGGTCGAATTTCTCCAATCATATCAATCCCTCATGTTGAGAAGGGCCACGACTCTGACAACCCGTGCAACTCTGTGTGTGGCAAGTGATTCAAATTACCGTGTGCCTGACAATCATGACAGTGCTTTACCATCTTTGCGCAGTCTGTTTCCATCGTTGACCAGTAAAAACCTTGTCTCACTATCTTGCGGGACAGATTCAACCCGTTCATGTGCGGACCACATACCCCGGCGTGTACTTCTTCCATTACATGCTGCGCTTCTTCTTCTTCTTTCCTCAAACACTTCAACTGAATACCGTTTGCTTGCCTCTTGTACAGTTCTCCTTTCAAAATCACATACTGGGAAGCTAACTTCTGAATGGCTATTCTGTCTTTTCTTCCTGCCCATTCTGGGAGTTCCCCATGCCCCAAATACCGCTGAATGTCATGGTACCAAGGTTTTCCATCGTCGATTTCTACTTCCAGAACTCTTTCTGTCTCATAAATAGGTCTGCTTACTGTTGTCAGTACCAACGGTCTCATCACCAACTTCTCTGGATTTTCCAAAGTTACTGCAAGTGTAGCCAGTGCGTCTGCCATCTGATTCTCTTCTCTCGGTAAGTGCTGAAACTTACAATTGGGGATAACTTGTGCTAACTTTCTGAGGTGAAAAAGGTAAGGTTTCAACCGTTCTTCTTTCAATTCCCATTCTCCTCGCATCTGCTGGACTACCAACATAGAATCTCCATAGACTTCCACACTCCCGGCCTTCAAGGCTATCAATGCCGTCAAACCAAAAGCGCATGCCTCATACTCGACCATGTTGTTAGTCACTCTGAACGTCAACCTCTTGGCTAAAGGCAAAGTCTCCCCCTCGGGGGTCACTATCATGATCCCAATTCCGGCTCCCTTGTAATTCACTGCTCCGTCAAAATACATCTTCCACCTCTGAATTGTTATTGCTTGGATCTCTTCATCTGGAAACTCAAACTTATACTGATCCCCCTCAACAGGTTGCAATGCCAGAAACTCTGCTACTGCTCGCCCTTTGATCACTTTGGAGGTGAGATACTCAATGTCGAACTCTGTCAGCAATACTAACCATCTGCCCAGTTTTCCCACCAGTGAAGGCACCGAATGAAGATATTTTAGAGGATTCTCCTTTGCCACTACCTGGATCTTGTAAGACTGGAAATAATGCCGTAATTTTCTGGAAGCCCATACCACTGCAAGACAGATCTTCTCTACTTCTTGATATCGAGCCTCATACGGAAGCATCTTCTTACTCAGATAATAGACTTCATGTTCCACCCCTGTCTCATCTGCCTGTACCATCATCGCCCCCAGTGCTTCTGATTCTATAGCCAAATACAATATCAAAGGTTTGCCCGTCTCGAAGGTTTCAATACAGGAGGCTTTACCAAGTACTCTCTGATTTTGTCGAAGGCTGTCTGACAATGTTCATTCCATCTCACAGGCTGATCTTTTCTCACAACAGTTTGAAGATAGGCTCACACACTGATGTCAACTTGGCAATGAATCGACTGATGTACTGAATCTTTCCCAAGAATGCTCTGACTTCTTTTTCTGTCTTCGGTGCTGGCATCTCAGTAATTGCCTTGATTTTCTCAGAATCTACCTCTATTCCACCCATTCCCACTGTATGACCCAGTAATTTCCCTGACGTCACTCCAAACACACACTTCTTAGGATTCAACCGCAAGTTGTATTGTCAACTCTTTGAAGGAACTTTTCAAGTGCCTCTATATGCCCGATTCTTGTCTCTGATTTCACCATCATGTCATCCACATACACTTCAATATCCTTGTGCATCAAATCATGAAATAATGTAGTGGCCATCCGCTGATAAGTAGCTCCTGCATTCTTAAGCCCAAACGGCATTACCTTGTAACAATAAGTGCCTCACTCTGTGATGAAGGCAGTTTTGTACTTGTCTTCTTCAGCCATAAGAACCTGATTGTACCCCGAAAACCCATCCGCAAATGAGTACATAGCAGATAAAGCCGCACTATCACCAGAACATCTATGTGCGGCAGTGGAAAATCATCTTTCGGGCAAGCCTTGTTGAGATAATCCACACACATTCTGACTTTTCCGTCTTTCTTCGGTCTGGGCACAATGTTGGCCAACCACTCGGGATACTTCACTACCTCTAGGAACCCCACATCTATCTGTTTTTTAACTTCTTCTCTGACTTTCTCAGCCCATTCTGGTCTCATCCGTCGAAGCTTCTGTTTCACTGGCCTCATATTCGGATAAGTTGGTATTGTGTATTGGGCAATGCTTCTGTCTACCCCCAGGCATGTCCTCATAGGACCAAGCAAACACTTTGGCATATCTGATCAATACTTCTTCTAGTTTCTCCCCCTCTTCTCAGGGGTAACTTCACTTGCAATCAGAATTTCCTTGGGATTCTCAGGTGTACCAAGGTTGAATGCATTTGTTTTGGCCGAGCTGATATCAAATATACTTGATTCGTGCAGAGTAAAAGAAAATGACTCAGGTAAGTAAGCAAAAGAGATGTCTTTATTATTAGATAAAGCGGAAGTACATTCAAACAAATCATGAAGGTAAATGTCTTCATCACTCATAGACACTTCTTCCTCTACAACCGGGTTCTTTTCAAGCTTCTTATCTTCCTCAAGAGTCAGGCAATCTAATTTCATTAGTTCTTCCTCCCACTTCTCTTCTTCATTCTTTGCAGCTTTTTCCATTATAGGCTTCTTTCCCAATACGTCCTGGAAGATCTCAAACCCAGGTACCACAATTCCATTAACTTCCACAGGCTCAGGCTCATCTTGATACCCTGAAGCCTTCACAAAGCAATCCATCAGTTTTAGGCCCTTCTTCTTGACCTTCGGCTTTTCTTCTCATCAGACTTGTACCTCAAACCCTTCCGAGTAGTATGTCCTTTGAAATCTGGTAGTTTTGAACCCTCACCCGGCTCATACTTCATTTTTCCCATGATCCTAGCTACCTTAGGATCCACCCATTCCTCAAAAGTTGCCGACACTTGGAACCTTGTGAAAGGTTGTACTTCCAAAGCGGCCATAGTATTATCTACCTCAGCTCGGATGGTAACAATTTCTCCCCCATACGGGAACTTAATCATCTGGTGCAGAGTAGAGGGCACACCTCTAAGCTTATGAAACCAGGGCCTTCCCAACAACAAGGCAAAAGTGGCTGGGATATCCAGCACTGTAAACTCAACTTCGTCCTCAACTGGGCCCACTTTAACCATAGCCATAAAAGTACCTTCCACTCCGCGCTTACTGTCATCATAAGCTTTAATGGTCATGTTGGAGGGGTCCAAGTATGTTGCCTTTATGCCCAGTCTGGCCAAAATCTTCAACGGGCACACATTGATGGTCGAACCATCATCCACCATTACACAGGAAGTCTTCTTACCCTTCACTTCAGCTCTGATAAACAGGGTCTGTTATGATTTCTACCTCTGCACCAGTCCTCTCGGGAGTTTTTCTTCTGAAAAAGTGATCCTTTGTAAAGTTTCTCCTCGTACCGACCCGACAAACATTGCGGGGTTGGCATCCTCAGGCACCACAATTTTATTCAAGGCCTCAACCATGGCCTGTCTATGCTCTTGAGATGTACACAGTAATTCCAGATGCTAACCTGAGCCCGGGTCTTTTTCAACTGCTTCAACACTGTATCCCCCTCAGCATTCTCTGCACTTTCCACCACTTCTCTACCATCGGTCAAGGCTTCCTTACCCATCTCTGCCACATCATTGTAAAAGCGGCCGCTGCGGGTCATTCCCCTCACTTCTTCCTCATCTCACCACTAGAGAAATCAAGCCAAAAGTTCTTCCCCTGCTCAGTCTCATCTTCACTATTACTATCCCAGATTCCCAGGAAAAAGGCTTGAGGGTGAAAGGATTTTAGGACAAGGTCTTCTGGGAGGCCTGAATTGATCATATAGGTTGGTGGTGGTACGGCACGGTAGTTGGGTAATGGTTTTCTGTGTGTGTCAGGCTGTTCTGTTTTTCTGGGTCGGGTATTTTCTTGGAATCTATCAGGCCTTGGATTTCATGGCGGAGTCGGGTGCAATTATCAGTGTCATGGCCTTTCTGTTGGTGGAAGTGACAGTAAAGGTTTAGGTTGTAATGTGATGGTGGGGGATTGGGTAATGGTTTGGCCTCCAAGGGTTTTATAAGTCCTTGTCTTTTTAATTTCTCCAACACTTTAGACAATGGTCTCCCCAAGTTGGAGAATCTCCGATTCCGGATGGCAGTAATCTCCACAGAGACAAGTTTGGCGCCCGATGTCCCCCCAATAGGCCTCCCACTTAGGCCATAAAACTTCCTGTTTTCTGCCTCTCCCTCTTCAATGTCCATGACAGTTTCCCTCAACTGCCGAAAGTCTGTAATCATGGAGGTCATCCTCCTCAGTTTCCCATAGATGGAGGGCTTGGTGCCCTTGATAATCATCCTAATTTGCTCCTTCTCAGAGGGCCTAGTCTGTATTTTCAACAACTGACTTCTCCACCGTCTACATACTCCTTGAAGCTTTCCTCCGGTTTCTTCTTGGTGTTCTCCAAATCACGGAGTGACAAATCAATCTCCAAGTTCGTGACGTATTGCTTTAGAAAAGCATCAGCCAACTCCCTCCATTCTTCCCTAACCTTTTTCTCAAGGCTGTGATACCAAACTATCGGTGCCCCTTCAAGTGACATTCCAAACATTTTCAGCGCCTGACGCTTGGACAAACCTACTAAACTCATGAATGAAACATACTGACGGAGATGGACCCTCGGATCCCCATTCCCGTTAAACTTAGCCATGTGCGGCATCTTGAACTGAGCCGGCAACTGTTCTTCAAATGTCATTGCCTCATAATCCAACAACTCTTCATATTTACCTCTCATCTTGCGGGTAACTATTTCAACCTGACCCCGAAGTTTCTAAAAATTCTGCCGGAGACCCAATCATTCTGCCTGTTGCATATTCTGCCATGTCATCATCAAAAGCGGGAATCTCATCCCCCGACCCATTCGGAGGCTCCTCATGCCTCACATTCTCAGAATTCCCCCCAGCACGGGGCACAGCCATACCAACTATAGCAGTAGTCAGAGCTTGCAATTGTTCAGTGATCTTGGTGAGACTGTTTTCCAACTGATCCATACGGGATACCTCATTATCGGATGAACTCATTTCTGTTCTTGGTATTTTGGTGAGTCTCGTCCCTTCTCTAACCCAAACGGTATCTATGATGTCCTCTATGAGACATAGAGGGTGTTAACATGATGTATGCATGTATGAGGTGCATAAGATGCATATAACATATAGGACATAATAAATTAATTAAAATTCTCAAACAAATCGGCCCATTATCATTTTAGAAGCTTTTGGGCTAAATGTCATAGGAGTGAACTCGCCACAGTTTAAATGGCCCAACGAGTTCGCATCTCATGGCAATGAGCCCAACTACATCCAAATGGTAATGTTCCGAACACAAGCACAAAATGGCCCATCAACATTTAGAGGCCTTCGGACCAATCGCCATAAGATACATTCTTGTCCCAGTTTAAATGTCCCAACAAGCCCATATCTCATGACAAATGGTCCAGATGGATCCAAACGACGATGTTCCCACACACAGGCATACAAATAATTCAAGCATAAGACAGTAAATTCTAAAAGGTGGCCCATCACATTTCAGAAGCTTTGAGCCTAATGGTCATAGGATACGAACTCGCCCCAGTTTAAATGGCCCAGCAAGTTCGCATTTCTGACAAGAAGTCCAACTACATCCAAATGAGGATGGTCCACAAGCACAAACTCAAGGAAAATTTTTACTTTAGCCATACAACCCCAGTCTATGGTGGGTTCATGAGAGTATAGACAAATACTCTTGCTGGCGAAGGATTGCCCACAACTAGGTCTCCCCACTCAATGGTTCGTGTGACCAAGCAAGCGCACCTTTTTTATACCTTGCGGTACGTGCCAACAAGTCATGGTGTGTGACTAACTGTCAAATGGATTTCTTGTTGCAGATTCCCCAGAGGAAGGGTGGAGCGAACTCTCTTAAATACTCAAGCCTCTTAGGCTCTTATCGCTTGGTGACAGGAATAAGCAACAAGTCCTCCAAATTAGTTTGTCACAACAGGCCAAGGGTAGTGACTATCTAGGTGCCTCCACAGCTTTTCCTCGAAAGGTAGTGAATGAAGGAAGACACCAAACCATTACCTAGCCTTAAAATGTCTTTGATCAAACCCTCATTTCATCCACTATAGACATGGTCAATTAAAACATAAATCCAAACATTACAAAACAATATTTCGGGGCCGATTCTCTATCCCCAGTGGAGTCGCCAGACTGTGGTGACACAGGAAAACCTGGGCGACGCATGCTGTTCCGGGCTCGCGGCCCGGTTGGGAGTACGGAGTAGCCACGAGGGACTAAACCGGAGAATGATGGAGTCGCCACCCGGTGTGAACCGGGAAAATGAGATTTAAGGCCGCACTCACCCCTCGCAAGGGAAGACCTCAAACCGTTGGGTTCGGAATGGTCCCTTACTTATGTCACTTGTAATGAAAGGATTTGTGTAATAATTTAATCAAGCCTAAGTAACACTTATTTCCAAAGGTATCATGCTTCTAAGTTCATATGCGCAAAAGATAAAGTTTACATCTAAACATTCATGAAATCAAATCCTATTACTAAGTTCATATGCTTAAAAGGTAAGTCTTTTCAATAACAAATATATTACATCATAAGAATTCAATATTCATGCAAACATAAATGGAAGACAACCATAGCAGTATTGGCATGCAATATAAGGGGAATCAAAATAACGGCGAACATATCATGTTATAAGCGCATTATAAAAGCATGTGAAATAAGGTCAAAATAACCACATGACAAACGGAGTCAAACAAGCGCATGACATGAAGGGATAAAAGATGCAAATTCAAATACACGAAAGAGGAACAATTAAAGATGCATCTATACATTAAAGATAAACGTGCCATAATGTAATGCCAAAGAATGTGGCTAATATGAGTGAAAGAAAGGAATACCAAGAAGGAGAGAAGTGCGATGTGTGCCTATACTCATGTGACTACTGCAAATTTTCAATTAAGCATGTTATATGTGATGAAAAATTATGCAATGAGATGTCATATGAATGAATAATATAGAAAAGAAAGCACGACAGAACATTACATAATAAACAGAAATAAAATGCATGAATAAAATGATATTTTGCAAAACAGCGATAAATCGCGTAATAAACAGCGCGGCAAAACATCGTGGTAAGGTAGCCCTAAGGCATTTTCCCTCGAATAGAGGACCTTTAACCCACCCTAGTTAAACCCATGCGCATGCATACATAATAACGTGCGACAAATAAAATGTGTGAACAAGATGGTGTTTTGTGAAAAAATAGTGATAAATCGTGTAATAAACAGCGCGGTAAAACATCGTGGTAAGGTAGCCTTAAGGCATTTTCCCTCGAATAGAGGACCTTTAATCCACCCTAGTTAAGCCCATGCGCATGCATGCATAATGACGTGCAACAAATAAAAATGCATGAATGAAATGATAGCGTTCGAATGATAAATAAATAACACATAGTGAAAAGTAAATAACAAAGCGCGGTGAAGCATCGTGGCAAAGGATTTTAACCTCTTCAATCAGAGGACCTTTCACTGCACTTACGAAGCCCATGCGCACACAACACAATGCATATATATGAAACAAAGGTTAATACAAAGATACCCGGCGCGGTGAAGCATCGTGGTAAAGGATTTTAACCTCTTCAATTAGAAGACCTTTCACTGCACTTACTAAGCCCATGCGTTTATCTCAATGTATATATATGAAACAAAAGTAAATACAAAGATATAGGATTTCGTACACCCGATTGAACATGTCTTACATCCAATCGAATACACATCGTCCGGCGGCGGCGAAGCATCATGGTAAAGGATTTTTAACCTCTTCAATTAGAGGACTTTTCATCGTACTTACTAAGCCCATGCGCTTTTCTCAATGCACATATATGAAAAAAAAAGGTAAATGTAAAAAAATTATAGATTTCGTATACCCGATTGAACATATCTCACATCCAATCGAATATACATCGACCGCGCGGCGAAGCATCGTGGTAAAGGATTTTAACCCCTTCAATTAGAGGACCTTTCATCACACTACTAAGCCCATGCGCTCGATCATATCATTATACAAACAAATAATATGCGAAAATTAAATAACGAATGATAAACACATCAAAACAACATAAAAACAAAATATGCATCGTTTGCTCAAGTTATACGTGGAGTTGTATCCCGAGTGCAGATCATACTACCGTCCATTCGGAATCGGCTATGAATTTTACGTCCGGGTTTCCATCCTATATAACACACGAGAGTGACACATTTTTCATTTTAATCAAGGGCCACAATCATGCATCAATCCATAGTACATTATATTTATCTACTCAAGGGCCACAACATAATAATCATGCGAATAAAGCTCAATAAATAATAAAAAAAAATAAAACTGAAAAAATAAGTGTGAGAAGTACCCTCAGGTCTAACCGTTTAAGTCGTCGTCTTCGACTTGCGTTTCACGGAGATCCGAAGGGGTAAAAGCTCCTTACTCTTCCGGTTCACTAGCTTAGCATCTTAACTCGTCGTTCAACTGTTTTTTCTTGCTGTTTAGGCTTCGTTTTGCTACTGTTTTGGATGCATTTTCTGCTCACTGTTTCAGGTCACGGTTTTGGTGTTTAGGTGGACTGTTTTGGCCGTTTTTTAAAGGCTTTAGGTGCATTTTTTTTTGATATCTTAAGGGTTAAAAGTGCAATTTTTTATGCATTTTTTAGTGTTTTAGGGGCTGTTTTAGGTGATTTTACTTCTCTGCTTTCGGTGGAAAGGGGGGCTGCTGTTCAGGTGCATTTTGCTCACTATTTTGGGCATGTTTGGTGGTGCTGGGGCTGCTGTTTTCGGTGGAAAGAGGTCTGCTGTTCAGGGGTGTTTTGCTCACTGTTTTAGGCGTGTTTGGGGGGGTGCAGAGGCTGTTGTTTTTGGCGTTAAGGGGCTGCTGTATAGGGCTGTGTTTTTCGGTGCAGTGGCTACTGTATAGGGTTGTGTTTTTCGGTGCAGTGAGGTGCTTTAGGGAGTGTGGTTTTCGGCAATATAGGGGAAGGAGATGAAGAAGATTGCTTGTTGTTTTCTGTTTTGCGTGTATTGAGAGCCTTTTTTCTTTGTATTTTTTGCTGTATGGGCGTGTGTGTGAGAGAGTGGAGAGGAGGGGAGGCTAGGTTAGGTGTTGTTTATATATAGGGGGATTAGGGTTTCTCCTTGTCTCACAAGGAAGGGATCTATCATTCAATTTAGGATTTGGTCTTAAGGAAAGTCAAAGATTGAGGGGGGACAAGGTTAATTCAAATTATGGAGGTGATATCTTCATTTAGGCATTTAATTTGTTAGATTAGGAAGTCAATATTTTTAATTGGTATATAATTTTTCTTAGTTAGGAATAAAATATATTTGATTTATTTAAATTAGGTATATGTTTATTTTATGTTTCGTAAATAATTTAATTATTATTTTATTTAATTACATCATCTAATTAATATTTATTTGATTTAATTTGGGTGTGTATTAGGCAAATGGGCGTGTGGGCCTTGGTTGGGGGCGTGTGGGCCTTTGGTTGGTGGGTTTGGTTTGTGTGGGCTAGGGGGTTTTAGGTCAAGGTCAAGGGGCTTGCGGGGATCTTGGGCCGAGGTTAGGTGATTTGTGAGTGTCTTGGGCCGGGAATAATTTTTAAATAGAAACTAAACAGGTTACTCGAAGCTAAACTAGTGAACATAATCTGTCAATGAGTCAATTCTTGACTCTTCCCTTCCGATGTCCGTTTCCCGCGGCTTTCGTAACTTAAAAGGTAGTGCCTCCAACTGAGACTCATCATCGGGTTTCACATGCAAAAAAGCAATGTCTACACTCCACTTGAATTAAAATCCTAGTGGCCCGTAAACACGTTTCGGGCTCGGGTTTGTTAATTCTGAATTAACGAATTTTCCTTTGCGACTTAATTAAATCAAATTTAATTAAATAATTATGTCTATCAAAATTACTATTAAAGTCGCTCGCAAATTAATTCTAAATTAATTCGTTCGCCCGAATTAAAATCCAATTTTAATTCAGTTATGAAATCTAATTTCATTTAATATATCAAATATATTATTTTATCGTTTAATTCTGAATTAATCTTTCTCTCTCTTCTAATAGAATTTTATTCCAGATAAAATCTCTCTGTAATTAATCCTAGATTAATTTTCTCTCTCACTTCTAATTAATCCGAGATTAATTACGTTCGAGTCATACGTCATCGGTGAATCTTCGGGAAGTGACCCATGAGATCCCTGGATATGTTGGTAGTAAATCCAGTCTTCGGATTATCCGAACACGTGCGTATCCGGTACCACGTTCTTATCGATTTACAAGACATGGTTGGCTTCTAGCAAAGCATCGTGCCTACCCAATTCTCTAGAAATATTCTTTTAAAGAATATATAATCTTTGTCAGGTGTAGTATACGTAGTATTGTGTATTACGATCCAGTATCGGATGTCACATTGCTAGGCCTAGGGTTGGAATTGTGTCTGCCCCGTACGAAGCATATATCGAATCTTTGGTAATTAGTATTTATAATCGGATAATCATGACCTAGTCATATTATCCCGATGAATGAAGTACTTAAGAGTACTAGTTCTGTATCCTATGTGATCATCATCTCCTTATGACTGAAGTGATACTTTCATCTTGACATCACATCCAATACACTACGATTCTCAGTATACCCAGAAGGCGTACACAGAACCTGTTAAAGCCCTGGACGACCAAATCCAAAGTATATTGATTATCGCAAGTATTAACAATGCAAGTCTCAGGTTAAGATCAAATACACCTACCCTGATTCGGATTCCCATAGACACATAGTCATACTACCAATGGGATTTTGAAGGGTCTATACAGAGCGAAGCTGTTTTCGTACCATCGGTAAACACAACCTCCTATTACACTTGCATGAGTATCCAATACCCAAATATATGAAAACTATGTTGTTTTGCTCCTATAACACACACAAGTGTAATACTAGTCTATTCCGCATTATCGATGTCTAGTCTCGATAATACTACGACTAGGGATATTTAGTAATTAAACCTTAGTGGATTAATATTGTCTCATATCTTATTAATCTGGAACTAATCATATGGACTTTTATCATTTATGTATATCCTGGTAATCCAATTACAAATGGTAAAAGGGTAATTTCCTTTGTCACATAGTTAATTTGTACAACAACATCATGTTCTGTACAAATAGTGATGCTATGGGTTATAATTATCTAACAATCTCTCACTTGGCCTATAGCCAATCACTCAAGTGTTCTACACCTGAACTATAAACTGATCGCTCAAACTTATGCTGAGAAACAGCTTTCATCTGCGGATTTGCAAGGTTATCATTTGATGCAGTTTATTAGATCATCACATCACCATGTGTATGATCTTACAAATCAAGTGAAATAGTTGAAGTACATACTTGGATCGTTGATGAGGCCGCGGTTATTTAGCATGTGCTATAGCCTAGCTAAGCTGCTAACAGAACTACTCCTAATCTAATTAGGAATTTTATAGATCTAAAATTGCTTCTTTTGCTGCTTCAACTGCAGCAATATTCCCTTTCTTGTTTATTTGGTAACAGTATCTTGCTTGGAAGATTTCCAGCTCACTGTTCCGTTATTCAAACTATGTAGTACCCTTATTGTGACTTATAGTCGTTTTTATCGGTTTGGAAACTTGCAACGGTGAACCCAGTCACTTCAAGTTCTCCTTTTCCATAGCTTAAGAAAGCATCATTTAGATCGTCTAAGATACTTAAGGATGTTCTTAACATTAACCTAGTGACCAGCATCTGGATAGGCTTGATTGTGACTCCATATGCTCAAAGCATATGTGACACCAGGTCACGTACATATCTTTCAATGTACAAGTGCTCGGAGAGTGCCAATAACTTTTAGATCTATCCTAGTAGATCTTTATTCCTAGAATAAAGGTTGCCTCTCCCAAGCATTCTATGGAGAATTTTCATGAAAGCCAAGCTTTTACCAATTATATTATGGGAATGTCATTTCCAAGAAATAATACATCATCATTACATACGACAATCATTATCATTGCGCTCCCACTAACCTTCTTATATACACAAGAATCATATTCATTTTTGAATTAAATCATATACCATTATGATTACACCAAAACGCCAGTTCCAAGAACACAATGTTTGCTTCAATCCATAAATGGATCGATTTAACTTGCAAACCTTGTTTGTATGTTTGGTATGACAAAACCGTCAGGATGTTGATAAACATCCTCCAAAAGGTTTCCGTTAAGGAAAGCGATTTTGACGTTCAGCTGCCATATTTCATAAATGAAACATGCAGCATTAGCAAGCATTAATCGAATGGATTTAATCATGGCAACGGGTAAAACGTTTCATCGTAACAAATACCATATTGATGACGATATCCTTTTTCGCTACAAGCCTAGCTTTTTACGTTTGTATGTTGCCATTCATGCATGTCTTCATTGAAGACTCATATAGTAACTTTAGACACAATTCCTTCTGATACAACAACCAGTGTCCAAACTTAGTTGGTAAACATGGAATCCATTTCGGACATCATGGCACTTTGTCATAATAAGGAGTCGATACTTTGTATCACTTCCTCATTCATAGCCGGTTCTTCTTCCTCAAAAAGATTGACATCTTAATGAGGTGAGATCAGAAACTCATACCTCCCAAGTTATTTTCTGACTCTCTCCGACTTATGCGGTTCTTGTGTATTCGAAGATTGTGGTACAATTTCATCCTTGATGAACTGTTTGTGATACATTAAGGAATCGGTGCCTGGAACAGTATTACTCTGATTTTCATCAAGTTTTACTTTCCTCCCACTCACCACTGCATATAGGTATTCCTCTTAGGAAAACCGCATGGAGAGCAACAATTACATTGTTCTCTTGTGAGTTGTACAAGAACTATACTTTGGTTTCCCTATGATAACCTACAAATAGGCACTTATCTGATTTGGGTTCTAGTTTGGTATCATCCAAACATATGCCCAGCATACCCAAATCTTCAGGAATGAGAGACCCAGTTTCTTTCCTGTTCATATCTAATATGAAGTCTGTCCCACAGATTTTCATGGAAACTTATTCAAAATAAGTATTGCACCATTTAATGCGTATCCCTAGAAGGAAAATGGTAGCTCAGAGTGACTCATCATTAACCTTACCATGTCTAACAAAGTTCGATTTCTCTGTTCGAACACACCGTCAAATTGAGGTGTTCCGGGAGGAGTCCACTGTGAAAGAATACTATACTCTTTCAGGTAATCAAGAAATTTATTGCTTAAGTATTTTCCACTACGATCTAACCGTGATGGTTTAATACTTTAGTCCGTCTGTCTGTCTACCTCGTATCGAAACTCTTTCAATTACTCAAAAGTTTCCGATTTGTGTTTCATTTGAAACACATAACCGTAACACGATGCTACATCTGTAAAGGTTGTGAAGTGTTAATATCCTCTTCTAGCCTAGCTAGACATGGGCCCACTTACGTCACTATGAACGAGGGCTAACAGATCGGTGGCACTTGCACTTTTACCAAGTAAAATGTGTTTTAGGCACTTTACCTAATAAACTAGATTCGTAAACATCATTTAATTAGAATCAAATCTGTCCTAGTACCCACTCTTCGAAAGTGTGGATATACGAGTCTTGTTAATGTGTCCCAGACAATAATGCCACAAATAAGTCTCATCTGATTAGTGCAGTTTGAGATATTTGTTTGTCATGATATACGTTTGAGATTTATTTATATTCAAAATATAAATACTGTTATTCACATCTAATGTGTTTATCTTAATATCATCTTTATAGACAAAACACTTATTGTTCCAGAATATAAAGGTATACCCGCAACGGGTTATACTAGATATAGAGATAATGTTTCCAGTCAAACTAGGTACATTTTGATAGTTTCCTAATTTAGGTACTGTTAGTGTTCCTAGAACATTATAAGGATCTAATAAGCATGCATAATAAATGATTTAATCATTATAAGGTGCGGAATATACTTACAATGAGATGTAGAGCTTTTAAAAATTTTGAGGTCCAAGATCTCCAAGATCCAAGCTTTAGGATGAATCCAAGCTTTAGGATGATTCCAAGCTATTGAGGAGTTTCCCTATCACCTTTGTTCACTTCCAAAGTGCTAGCTTTTGATGATTTGAAAATCAAATCAAAGAGAGGAGAGGGAGAGTGTTTCGGCCAAGCCTTAGTTCCTTAGGGTTTTGTGTTTTTGATTTGTGTCAAGTGTTACCAAAGTTGAGAATGCCTTTTGTTATTTACCAAAAAGTGAAACCATTTCACCTTTTACCCAAAACAAGGTAGAGATGGGTAAATGGTATTCATAAAGACAAAACAAGGTGGTTGTGTGGTGGGAACACCTACCACACTTTTGGCTCCAAATATTTGAATCCGAAATTCAAATATCTCTACGGGTATTTGCCGCGGCTCGGTTCCGTTTAATCCAATTAAACGATCCTTCGTCGTTAAATAATTAAATCCAATTTAATTAAATAACGATGCCTCGCAAATATATATCGAACGTCGTTCATGAACTAATTCTAAATTAATTCGTTCGTTCGCATTAAAGTCCGACTTTAATCTCGTAATGAAATCCAATCCATTTCAATATATCCGATATATTAATTTTAGCCCGTTTGAATAAATTAAATAGAAAAAACAAATTTAACTATTAAATTTATTTTACCGATTAATTCCAAATTAATCGCGTTCTTTCGCCACTGTACACTTTTAATCCCAGATTAAACAAAGCCCATATTAATCCCAGATTAATTTTCTCTCCCTTAATTAATCCCAGATTAATTCCAATTTAAGTCAACTGTCATCGGTGAATCCTTGGGAAGCGACCCAAGAGATCTCTGGATATGTTGGCAGTAATCCCGGTAATCGGACTATCCGACAAAGTGAGTACCTCGTACTATGTGCTTACCGATTTACAAGACATGGTTGGCTTCTAGCAAAGCACCGTGCCTACCCAATTCTCCAGAAATATTCTTACTGGAATATATAATCTATGTCAGACGTAGAATACCTAGTATCTCGTACTTCGATCCAGTATCAGATGTCACGTGCTAGGCCTGGGGCTGGAATAGTGTCTGCCCCGTACGAAGCACATATCGGATATCAAACAACTAGTCTCTTTGAATCGGATAATCATGACCTTGTCACATTATCCCGATGGTTGCAACACAATAGAGAACGAGTTATGAATCCCTGCGTGATCATCATCTCCATATGTCTGGAGTGATACTTCCGTCTCGACATCACATCCAATACACTACGATTCTCGATAAACCCAATAGAGGCGTACACAGAACCTGTTAAAGCCCTGGACGACCAAAACCAAAGTTTACCGATTGTCGCAAGTATTAGCGATGTAAGTCTCAGGTTAAGACCAAATACATCTACCCTGACGCGGACTCCCATAGACACATATACATACTACCAATGGGATTCCGCAGGGTCTATCCAGAGCGAAGCTGTTTTCCGTACCATCGGTAAAACACAACCTCCTATCGCACTTGCATAAGTATCCTATACTTAAACATATGAGAACTGTGCTGTTATGCTCTCACAACGCGCACAAGTGCAATACTAGTCTATTCCGCATTATCGATGTTCAGTCTCGATAATACTACGACTAGGGATATTTAATGATTAAACCTTTATGGATTGATACTGTCTCATATCATCTCAATCCGGAACTAATCTTATGGACTTTTACCATTTATATATCATAATAAATAAATTGCGAACTGATAAAAGGCAATTTCAATATTACATAGTCAATTTTGTACAAAACACAATGTATTTTACAAACAGTGACGCTATGGGTCATAATTGTCTAACAATCTCCCACTTGGCCTATAGCCAGTCACTCAAGCATCTAACACCTGAACTATGTATGTGTTTCTCAAACTTTTGCTGTGAAATAACTTTCGTCAGCAGGTCTGCAATGTTGTCATCTGATGCGACCTTCTCGATCTTCACATCGCCACGATGTATGATCTCACGAATTAGATGGAAACGTCGAAGAACATGCTTGGATCGTTGATGAGACCGTGGTTCCTTAGCCTGCGCTATAGCCCCGTTATTGTCACACAATAATGGAACGGGCTCAGCTGCTATCGATCCGACTGCCGAGGCGAACGGTATCCGACTCATGCTGTTTCTCTCATCTTGAGTTTTAGGACACATGTCCTTAGATAGAGAGATGCCATGTGACACTGGCAACAGTCCCCTCTTGGACTGATCCATGTTGAATCTTTTCAACACTTTGTCAATGTACGTACTCTGAGAGAGTCCAAGCAGCTTTCTAGATCTATCCCTGTAGATCTTTATTCCTAGAATAAAGGCTGCTTCTCCCAGATCTTTCATGGAGAATTTTAATGAAAGCCAAGCTTTCACCGATGTTAACATGGGAATGTCATTGCCCATAAGCAATACATCGTCAACATAAAGGACAATGAATGTCAGTGCGCTCCCACTAACCTTCTTATATACACAAGGATCATCCTCGTTTTGAATGAAATCATATTCTTTTATGATCTCATCAAAACATTGGTTCCATGACCGCGATGCTTGCTTCAGTCCATAAATGGACCGATTTAACTTACAAACCTTGTTTGCAAGTTTAGGCATGATAAAACCGTCAGGCTGTTGCATATAAACATCCTTCAAAAGGTTTCCGTTAAGGAAAGCGGTTTTAACGTCCATCTGCCATATCTCGTAATCGAAATTTGCAGCAATAGCAAGCATTATCTGAATGGATTTAATCATGGTAACGGGTGAGAAAGTTTCGTCATAATCGACACCATGTCGTTGACGATACCCCTTCGCTACAAGCCTAGCTTTGTACGTTTGTACGTTGCCTTCCATGTCGGTCTTCTTCTTGAAGATCCATTTGCATCCAATAGGCTTTACGCCTTCTGGTGCATCAACCAGTGTCCAAACTTGGTTGGTGTACATGGAATCCATTTCGGACTTCATGGCCTCTTGCCATAAAGTGGAATTGATATCTTGTATCGCTTCCTCATACGTAGCCGGTTCGTCTTCCTCAATGAGATTAATATATACATGAGGCGAGATCAGAAACCCATACCTCTCAGGTTGGTTCCTGACTCTCTCCGACCTACGCGGTCCTTGTGTAATAGAAGATTGTGGTACAGTCTCATCCCGGATGGACTGTTCTTGTTCCGTTGAGGATTCTATGCCAGGAACGGTATCACTCCGATTTTCATCGAGTTCTACTTTCCTCCCACTTACCACTGTATTTAGGAATTCCTTCTCAAGGAAAACCGCATGTAGAGCAACAAATACTTTGTTCTCTCGTGGGTGATAGAAGTAATATCCTTTGGTTTCCCTAGGATATCCTACGAATAGGCATTTATCCGATTTGGGCTCAAGTTTGGTATTTTCCAAACGTTTGACGTATGCCCAGCATCCCCAAATCTTTAGGAATGAGAAACCCGGTTTCTTTCCTGTCCATATCTCATATGGTGTCTGTTGTACAGACTTTGACGGAACCTTATTCAAAATAAGAACTGCACTGCTTAATGCATATCCCCAGAAGGAAATAGGTAGCTCAGTGCGACTCATCATAGACCTTACCATGTCCAACAGAGTTCGGTTTCTCCGTTCGGATACACCGTTTAATTGCGGTGTTCCAGGAGGAGTCCACTGTGAAAGAATACCATATTCTTTTAAGTAATCTAGAAAATCATTGCTCAAGTATTCGCCACCACGGTCCGACCGTAATGTCTTTATACTCTTGCCGGTCTGTTTTTCAACTTCGTGTCGAAACTCTTTGAATTTCTCAAAAGTTTCCGACTTGTGTCTCATAATATACACATAACCATAACGCGATGCATCATCCGTAAAGGTTACGAAGTATTCAAATCCACCTCTAGCCTGGCTAGACATGGGCCCACAAACGTCACTATGAACGAGGGCTAACAGTTTGGTGGCGCGTACACCTTTACCGCTAAAAGGTGATTTAGGCATTTTGCCTAATAAGCAAGATTCGCAGACGTCATCTGAATTTGGATCAAATCCGTCCAAGTACCCACTCTTTGAAAGTGTGGATATGCGAGTCTTGTTAATGTGTCCCAGACGACAATGCCACATGTAAGTCTCATCTTTGTTACTTAGTTTGAGCCTTTTGTTTGTTATATTATATGTTTGAGATTGATTTATATTCAAAATATAAAGACCATTATTAGCATCAGCTGAACATATCTCAAAATCATCTTTATAAACAAAACACCCAGTGTTTCGGAATACAAAAGTGTACCCGCATTGGGTCAAACAAGATTCAGAGATAATATTCCTAGTCAAACTAGGTACATAATAACAGTCTGATAGTTTAAGTACATGTCCCGAAGGCAGTTCTAAAACAAAAGTGCCCACTGCCAAAACAGCAACAGGTGTCCCGTTTCCAACACGCAGATCAATCTCTCCTGAAGCCAGTCTCCTGCTAATCTGCAGATCCTGCGCATCAGTACATATATGAGTACCACAACCAGAATCAAAAATCTAATTTTTAAAGCTAGAAGTAGCCATGTTTATCTCAATAACAAACATACCTGAGGCCGGTGTCTTGCCCGCCTTTATCTCCTTCTGAAGCGCCTTGTACTCGCGGCAGTCACGCTTCCAGTGACCCCGCTTACCGCACTGTAGGCAAACATCTTGAGATTTGTCATTTGGCTTCCCAAAAGCCCTTGACTTTTTGGCCTTGCCCTTTTGAATATGCTTCTTCTTTCGCACACCTCCAGTTGCCTTGGGCCCAGCCCTAGGTCCATGAGATGTCGATGCAAAGTGCGCCTCGCGCTTGTTGCCCTTTAGAAACTCCTTTTCAGCCTCCTTGAGAGTTGACAGTAAATCTCCAAGAGTATCACTGGTGTTCATCAAATTATAATTTATGATGAACTGTCTCCAGGAATCGGGGAGAGATTGTAGGACCATGTCCACAGTAATCTCTGCCTCAAAGACAATCCCCATGTTGGCCAGCTCATCGATGTCAGCGACCATCTGAGCCACGTGGGACTCAACAGACATGCCATCTGTCATGCGTGAGCGAAAGAGCTTCTTGACTAACTCGTACCTCTGCATCCTCTTGTTAGAGCGATGCAGATCTTGCAACCTTGCTAACATATTATAAGGATCCAAGTCCTATTTTGTCTGCGAAAGTGCTGAGTCATCGAAGCAAGCATTATGGAGTGGGTTGTGTCACAATCATCGATGTGAGTCTTCCAAAGCTCCAGCGAAGTGTCTCAGTCGTCCGGGTTTTGGCCCAAGAGGTCTTTGTATAGTATACAACAGCCTCTCTGAACCTAGGACAATCCTAAGGTTCATTTCCCAATCAGCAAAATTTGTGCCCTTGAAGACATTATCTCCCATGATAATATCACGGACATTTCCTTTGCCAGTCATCTTGATCTACGATAGTCTAACTATCTAGTCAACGATAATGGGTACAGTCTAACTGTATATAGAAAAAAATAACAATATATTAGTCCAACTAATAAAGTAATATTGACGAAATTATTTGAAAGCGCGTAAAGCTAAGTATCTGAATGGAAATTGCAAATTCAATACTAGCCTCCCACTATTTTCGCGAGCCTCTAACCCTTGTCGAGTACTCGGGAAACCTAGTTTTCTAGTGGGCTAGGATCCCGTTAAATAACAACAACCTTGACTTTGGCAACAAGCTGTATAAACTAACTAGGTAGATCTCAAAGATAAATTGGACCTCATCCAATTCCTAGATCCGGTAGGTGGACATCCAATCCGAAACACATATACTTTATATAGTAATATGTCAAACATATTACCTTGTTGGAGTTTTTTCAAGGTCCCAAGATCAAAACTCAAGCATGAATATCAAGTGAATACAACGACGGAAGTGCGGAATACTTACATCGAGCGGTTGAGCGACGATTTGGGCAACAAAAATCAAATTCTGCACACTTTATCAAGGCAGTGGGCTGCTGTGAATAGTGAATTTCGCCCCAACATCTTCAAGTTTTGAAGCTCCAAGCTTCACCGAATGGCTTCCCGGCTCATGGGTTAACTTCCCTTATCACCTTGGCATGATCCCGGAGTGTGCTAGCACTCTTGTTTTGCCACAAAACACACTTGCTTCCCCTTTATTTTGTTGGTAAGATTCGGCAGTCCACTGCCAAGAAAGAGCAACAAAACCGTGAATATGGAGAGGAGAAGAAGAGGAGAGAGAGGAGGGAAAAATGAAAGTGTTGTGTCTCTCTCAATTTCGGTTTTGACTTGCCTTTTTGTATCAAATACAAAATGAATTTCATTTGAAATTCATTTCAAAGCAATTTGCTTTATGTCAACAACACACATCACTTTCAATCAACAAGTCACATCACATCACTTTTCAAACATCAATCAATCCAATCAATTGTCACATCACTCAAAGTGACATGATTTGACGCTTGATGTGACGCTAGATGCGACTAGCGATTTGACGCTTGATTTGACGTGCCGCACTCGAATTCTAAATACGAATGCGCTCGTAAAAATCTCGGGCTCGGGTTCGCTAATTCCAAATTAACGAATTTTCCGTTGCGTCGTAATTAAACGATTACGCCAAGCGAAATCACTATTCACGTCGCTAACGAATTAATTCTAAATTAATTCGTTCGCCCGAATTAAAATCTAATTTTAATTCCGCGTCGAAATCCAATTTCGATTAATATATCAAATATATTAATTCCTCGATTAATTCCAAATTAATGTTTCTCTCTCTTTAATCGTTATTTTATCCTAGATAAAATATCTCCGCAATTAATCCCAGATTAATTTTTCTCTCTCATCTAATTAATCCCAGATTAATATAAGTGCGAGTCATACGTCATCGGTGAATCTTGGGAAGCGACCCATGAGATCCCCGGATATGTTGGTAGTCAAATCGGTCGTCGGACTATCCGAACACGTAAGCCTCGTACTACGTTTTACCGATTTACAAGACAATGTTGGCTTCTAGCAAAGCACCATGTCTATCCAATTCTCCGGAAACATCCTTACAGGAATAAGGATCTATATCAAGCGTAGTATACCGTAGTATTGTGCGTATCGGCCCAGTATCGGATAATCACGTGCTAGGGCTGGGGCTGGATAAGTGTCTACCCCGTCCGAAGCACATATCGGATGTCTGGTAACATAGTCTCTATAATCGGATATACATGACCTGGTCACAATATCCCGATTGGTTGCGCAACACTCAAGAGCACTAGTACCGTATCCTGCGTGACATCATCTCCAATATGACTGAAGTGACACTTCCGTCTTGACATCACACCCAATACTCTACGACTCTCTGATAAACCCAGAAGTGGTGTACACAGAACCGGTCAAAGCCCCCTACCACCAAAACCAAAGTTTATCGATTATCGTAAGTATTAGCGATGCAAGTCTCAGGTTAAGACTATACACACCTACCTTGATTTCGGCCTCCCATAGACACATAGTCATAATACCAATGGGATTCCGAGGGTCTATCCAGAGCGAAGCTGTTTCCCGTACCATCGGTGAAACACGACCTCCTATCGCACTTGCATAAGTATCCAATACTTATATATATGAGAACTATGCCGTTGTGCCCTCACAACGCACAAGTGCAATACTAGCCTATTCCGCATTATCGATGTCCAGTCTCGATAATACTACGGCTAGGGATATTTAATGATTAATCCTTCGTGGACTGATACTGTCTCATATCATCTCAATCCAGGAACTAATCATAGGGACCTCTCTTCATTTATATATCTATGGTGATCTAATCACAAATGATGAGAGTGCAATTTCCTTATTACATAGTTAATTTGCTACAACAACACAATGTTCTGTGCAAATAGTGACGCTATGGGTCATATTATCCAACAATCTCCCACTTGGCACGTAGCGAGTCACTCAAGTGTCCTACACCCGAACTATGTACGGTTCGCTCAAATTGCTGAGGAAAGGTTTTCGTCAGCGGATTTGTTTGATTATCATTTAACGCGATTTATACGATCATCACATCGCCACGATGTATGATCCGAACGAATCAGATGATATAGAAGTATATATCTGGATCGTTGATGAGACCATTAATTCTTTAGCCTGTGCTGATGCCTAGCTCAGCTGCTAACAGAACTATATCTAATCTAATTAGATATGTATCGACCCAAATGACTTCTATTGCTGCCTCAGCTGCTGCAATTAACCCGCATTTGTTGTTTATGCGGTAACAGTATCTTGCTTGGAAGATTTCCAGCTTACTGCACCGTTATTCAAACTGTATAGTACCGTTTGCGACTTTTAGTCGTCTTTATCGGTTATAGGAAACTTGCTACAGTGATCCCAGTCACTTCAAGTTCTCCTCTCCATAGACTAAGACAGCATCCTTAGTTCTCTAAGATACTAACGGATGTTCCTAACATCAATCCAGTGACTATCACTCGGATTGCCTGTTTGTGAATCCATATGCTCAAAGCGTATGATACACCAGGTCTTGTACATTTTTCAATGTACGGTTCCACGGAGAGTATTTCGAAAGCCAAGCTTTCCCCGACATTTATTTTATGGGAATATCATTTCCAAGAAATGACGTATTATCATTATTTTATAGGACAGCCACTGTCAGTGCGCTCCCACTAACCCTCTTATTACACAAGAATATTTTTATTTTGAATTAAATCATACACCATTATGATTACATCAAAATGATAATTCCAAGAACTTATGCTCGCGTCAGCAAGCATTATCCAAATGGATCTACCGTGGCAATAGGTAAAAGGTTGAATCGTAATCAACACAATGTCGATAACGATACCTTTCCGTTAAAAGCCTAGCTTTATACGTTGGTATGTTGCCATCCATGTACGTCTTCCTTGAAGACTTATATAGTACCAATAGGCACAATGCCTTGTGGTACATCAACTAGTATCCAAACTGTTGATATACATGGAATCCATTTCGGACTCATGACACTTTGTCATAATAGGGAGTCGATACCTCGTATCACTTCCTTTGTTCTCGTGTATTCGAAGATTAATGGTATAGTTTTCATCCTTGATGAACTATATATGTTCCATTAAGATTCAGTGCCTAGAACAGTATTACTCCGATTTTCATCGAGTTATACTATCCTCCCACTTACCACTGCATATCGGTATTCCTCTTAGGAAAACCGCATGGTGAGCAACAATCTAATTGTTCTCTTGTGAGGTGTATAAGTACAATACTTATGGTATCCCTAGGATGACCTACAATTGGCACTTATCATATTTGGGTTTTAGTTTGGTATCATCCAAACATATGCCAAGCATACCCAAATAGTCAGGAATGAGAAACCCGGTTTCTTTCCCGTTCATATCTAATATGATATCTGTCAAACAGATTATTATGGAACCTTATTCAAAATAAGTTCTTGCACTGTTTAAAGCTTATCCGTTGAAGGAAATGGTAGCTCAAAGCGACTCGTGATTAACCTTATTATGTCTAACAAAATTCGGTTAATCCTGTTCGGACACACCGTCAAAATGACGTGTTCCGAGAGGAGTCCTCATTGAAAGAATACTATACTCTTTCAAGTATACGAGAAACTTACTGCTTAAGTATTTTCATTACGGTCTTACCGTGATGGTGTAATACTATAACCGATCTGTTTGTTTATTCCGTGTCGAAACTATAAAAGTTTTCGATTTGTGTTCTTCAAAAGAAACACACAACCATTACGCGATGCCACATCCGTATAGGTCACGTAATATTCATATCCACCTCTAGCCTAGCTAGACACGGGCCCACTTGCTTCACTATGAACTAGGGCTAACAGATCGGTGGCATTTTCACTTTTACCGAGTAAAGGTGTTTTTAAGCACTTTGCTTAATAAACTAGATTCGTAGACTTTATTTGAATAGAATCAAATCAGTCCTAGTACCCGCTCTTCAAAAGTGCGGATATACGATTCTTGTTTAGTAGTGTCCCTGACAACTATGCCACAATTAAGTTTCTTAATTGATCAAATCAGTTTGAGCTATTTATTTGTCATGTTATATATTTGAGATATTATTTATATTCAAAATATAAATTCTGTTATTCACATCTAATGTGTTTATCTCAATATCATCTTTATATAATAAAACACTTTAGTGTTCTAGAATATAAAGGTACACCCGCAGCGGGTTATACACTGATATAAAGATAATGTTTCTAGTCAAACTAGTTACATTTAACAGTTCCCTAATTTAAGTACATACCCAGGGTAATTCCTAAAGTTAGGTATCTACGGTTAAAAACAGCGACTATCGTCCCGTTTTCAATTCGCAGAGTAATCTCATCTGAAGTCAGTATCCTGTTAAAGCAGATTCTGCACAACAGTACATATTTATGTATCACACTAAGTATTTAAAATCCAATTTCAATACTAGTTGTGAACATAATTATGACAAACATATTTGAAGTAAGAGCCTTGCTCGTCTTCAATTCCTTCTTAGGATTTGTCCTATTATCTTCCTAGAAGACCTAATCCTTAATTCTGATTCAGAAATTAGGGAGTCTACTACGACAAGCTTAATGGATTAAGCGCTAAAGTTATCATTATATGAATATTCCAAATTTCATATTCCACTTATTCGCTTAACTCCGGGCTTTAGGCATAATTCATTATTTTATCAAATAAAATAACTTATTAATTTCCAAGACCATCTTGAAATTATTCCCAATTTGAAAATTAAATCATTTAAAATATTTTAATCCAAGATTATATTTAAATATCCAACTTTTCAATTTTATCTTGATTACAATAGTCCAACTATTTAATCAACGATTAGTGGTACTATTATTATAATGATTATAATAGTCCAACTATATAATCAAATATAATCCAAATTAATTAACCTCAATTACATTGATTACTATAATCCAATTATAAAATCAACTGTAAACTGAAATTAATTAATTCAAATATATTGATTAATATAATCCAATTATATATAATCAACTATAATACAGTCCAACTGTTTATTAAAACAACAATTTAAATATTAGTCCAACTAACATTTAATTAATGTGACGAGAAAAATATAAATGAGCGTGTTTAGCGAGTAATTGAACGAATGTTGCAAATTCAATACTTGCCTCCCACTATTTTTCGTCGAGCCTCTAACCCTCTGTGGAGTACTCGGGAAACCGTGTTTCCTAGTGGGCTAGGATCCTGTTAAATAACATACAACCTTGACTTTGGCCAACAAGCTGTATGCTATTTAACCAGGTAGATCTCACAGATCAATTGGATCCAATCCAATTCCCAGATCCGGTTAGGTGGACATCCAAGTCCTAAACATATTACTTATGCCAATGTATCTAATACATTTTCCTAACCTTATCCTCCGAATCATCTAGGCCTTGGCTTTGGCACAACAAACCTAATGATTCCAGTTAAGCGGGACCCATTGACAAGGAAAGTTTCGTAATCAATGTCGTTGGACAAGAAGTGATCTTGACTTTGGCCAACAAATCACAACTTGGACAAGACACCGATGTGGAACAAAACCCTCATGATTCAAGTACATCCAATTGACAAGGTCTTGACTTTGGCCAACAAACCAATGCCAATTGGATCTTGAACAAGAATCATTCAATGGAAGGATAATCGCTTAATATAGATTGAGGGATTTTTCGCGTGCAAATTGGCTACCAATTTAATTATCTTTGTTAAGGTCTCATCATCATACACCCTTAAACATGCATTCTAAATACATAATAAAGCGAGTATGAAAATAAATAATAATGATATGCGGATGGATACTTTACATTGATCCTAGATCAAATCTCTCATTTTCTCTCTCCAAAGCTAGCACTTGTATTTACTTCTACCCGTTACACTACACTTCTAAAAAAACCTCATTTACATTGAGGGGAATAGGTGAGAAGAGAATACAAAGAGTATAAAGGTGATAAGGCTGGACACGCAGGTCCAATTTATAAATCAAATTTATTACAATTTCCAAAATTGTCCCACCCGACTAATATCCATCCGATATACATTATTCATGCATCGCAACCATGTATTCACTCAAGCATGTTATCAATCAATCTAATCCAATTAATTAATCTGATAATTAGTGATCATCCAATGTTCAAACAACGATTTGATTTTGTTCGAGTCAAACTCGTTTTTGCGAATAAGTACTTAAAGTACGAATTCTCGAATTAAATTAAACTACATAATTAAATCTAATTTAATATGTATTTAATACTAATCCAATTATTTAATTCCAAATTAAATCTTACACTTTATTTACGAACCTTACGACTTAAATTCCAAATTTAATCGTTTCGGGTCTCAAAGCCCGATGAATATCCAATATTAATTTAATTAAAGTCTAATGGGCTTTTAATTAATTTCTTAAGGCGTGGACTTTTGGTCAATTCGTGTCAAACCGAATAACCAAAATCCAATCCGGGAGTTACCCATAAGCCTAGAAATCAATCTTGGCCCATTAGGCCCAATTAAACTTTAAAGGTCCATAAGTCGCATTTGGGCTTTATGGTAGCGGTTTTGGGCCTAATTGGATCCAACCAATTTTGCCTAAACCTAACTTTGTACAACAAAGCCCAATAAGCCCATTTACAACAATTCAAGCTCAATTTCCAAAATTAGCCTTATTAATTAAATTACACAAATCCAATCTCGCAATTTAATTACCTAAAGTGTATATCATGATTAATCACCTAAACTATTATTTCCAAAACACAAATTAGGCTAATTAATCATGCTCAATTTCATCATCACATGTCCAACACGTAAGATTAAAATCAAACTCATTACATGCTTTACTTTATTCTTGGCAATAAGGTTAATTACATGTCCGATTTGTTTCAATCCAATTAAAACCAATTCGACATCAAATCAACATACTCTCAATCGTTTCAAGTCATCCAATGATCAACGAAACAAAATTACCAAGATTTAGGGCATATTCCTATTCGGCCAACACATCAAAATTGGGGAAATTTGTTCTAAACAAAATTTAATCAAATTGATCCAACCAATCATCAATTAAACATGTATTAAGCATACTTAATCATCCAATTTCATAATTGCATGCTCAATTTCATTTTACCCAATTTAAAGTTTCATGACATACATTCAAAATTGGGAAATTTGTTCTAAACAATATTTAATCAAATTGATCCAACCAATCATCAATTAAACATGTATTAAGCATACTTAATCATCCAATTTCATAATTGCATGCTCAATTTCATTTTTCCCAATTAAAGTTTCATGACATACATTCAAAATTGGGGAAATTTGTTCTAAACAAAATTTAATCAAATTGATCCAACCAATCATCAATTAAACATGTATTAAGCATACTTAATCATCCAATTTCATAATTGCATGCTCAATTTCATTTTTCCCAATTTAAAGTTTCATGACATACTTGGCAATTTGGGGATTTTTCGTCCAAATCGAATTCAATCCAATTGATTCCGCAATCGACGTTAAATCATCATCCCGAATGATTTCCAACACTTCCAATTGTCAAAAATCAAAAATCCCAAGACATTAAAATGCATATCATTTTCGGCCAAGAGGAAAATTTGGGGGAAATATGATCCAATCAAGTTTTCTTCAAATTGACATAATCAATCATCAATACAAACACAATTAAGCATACAAATCCATCCAATTTCATTTATCATGCTCACAATCAAGTTTGCCCAAATTTTTATCCCTAACTTTTCATGCTTTTAACCTAAGCTCATGATGCCATTGTTGGAGTTTTTTCAAGGTCCCAAGATCAAAACTCAAGCATGAATATCAAGTGAATACAACGACGGAAGTGCGGAATACTTACATCGAGCGGTTGAGCGACGATTTGGGCAACAAAAAATCAAATTCTGCACACTTTATCAAGGCAGTGGCTGCTGTGCTGTGACAGTGATTTTCGCCCTTCACTTCAAGTTTTGAAGCTCCAAGCTTCACCGAATGGCTTCCCGGCTCATGGGTTAACTTCCTTATCACCTTGGCATGATCCCGGAGTGTGCTAGCACTCTTGTTTTGCCACAAAACACACTTGCTTCCCCTTTATTTTGTTGGTTAAATTCGGCAGTTCACTGCCAAGAAGAGCAACAAAACCGTGAGATGGGAGAGGAGAAGAAGAGGAGAGAGAGAGGGAAAAATGAAAGTGTGTGTCTCTCTCAATTTCGGTTTGGCTTGCTTTTTGCATCAAATGCAAATGAATTTCATTTGAATTCATTTCAAAGCAATTTGCTTTATGTCAACAACACACATCACTTCAATCAACAAGTCACATCACATCACTTTTCAAACATCAATCAATCCAATCAATTGTCACATCACTCAAAGTGACATGATTTGACGCTTGATGTGACGCTAGATGCGACTAGCGATTTGACGCTTGATTTGACGTGCCGCACTCGAATTCTAAATACGAATGCGCTCGTAAAAATCTCGGGCTCGGGTTCGTTAATTCCAAATTAACGAATTTTCCGTTGCGTCGTAATTAAACGATTACGCCAAGCGAAATCACTATTCACGTCGCTAACGAATTAATTCTAAATTAATTCGTTCGCCCGAATTAAAATCTAATTTTAATTCCGCGTCGAAATCCAATTTCGATTAATATATCAAATATATTAATTCCTCGATTAATTCCAAATTATATTTTCTCTCTCTTTAATCGTTATTTTATCCTAGATAAAATATCTCCGCAATTAATCCCAGATTAATTTTCTCTCTCATCTAATTAATCCCAGATTAATATAAGTGCGAGTCATACGTCATCGGTGAATCTTTGGAAGCGACCCATGAGATCCCCGGATATGTTGGTAGTCAAATCGGTCGTCGGACTATCCGAACACGTAAGTACCTCGTACTACGTTTTACCGATTTACAAGACAATGTTGGCTTCTAGCAAAGCACCATGTCTATCCAATTTCTCCGGAAACATCCTTACAGGAATAAGGATCTATATCAAGCGTAGTATATACCGTAGTATTGTGCGTATCGGCCCAGTATCGGATAATCACGTGCTAGGGCTGGGGCTGGATAAGTGTCTACCCCGTCCGAAGCACATATCGGATGTCTGGTAACATAGTCTCTATAATCGGATATACATGACCTGGTCACAATATCCCGATTGGTTGCGCAACACTCAAGAGCACTAGTACCGTATCCTGCGTGACATCATCTCCAATATGACTGAAGTGACACTTCCGTCTTGACATCACACCCAATACTCTACGACTCTCTGATAAACCCAGAAGTGGTGTACACAGAACCGGTCAAAGCCCCCTACCACCAAAACCAAAGTTATCGATTATCGTAAGTATTAGCGATGCAAGTCTCAGGTTAAGACTATACACACCTACCTTGATTTCGGCCTCCCATAGACACATAGTCATAATACCAATGGGATTCCGAAGGGTCTATCCAGAGCGAAGCTGTTTCCCGTACCATCGGTGAAACACGACCTCCTATCGCACTTGCATAAGTATCCAATACTTATATATATGAGAACTATGCCGTTGTGCCCTCACAACGCACACAAGTGCAATACTAGCCTATTCCGCATTATCGATGTCCAGTCTCGATAATACTACGGCTAGGGATATTTAATGATTAATCCTTCGTGGACTGATACTGTCTCATATCATCTCAATCCAGGAACTAATCATAGGGACCTCTCTTCATTTATATATCTATGGTGATCTAATCACAAATGTTGAGAGTGCAATTTCCTTATTACATAGTTAATTTGCTACAACAACACAATGTTCTGTGCAAATAGTGACGCTATGGGTCATATTATCCAACATACCTAACCTTTTTCCTCTTTGAATCAACAAGCTTGGCTTTGGCCACAAAACAAGCTTAATGATCCAGTTAAGCGGGAACCCATTGACATGAAAAGTTTCGTAATCACTGTCGTTGGACAAGAAGTTGATCTTGACTTTGGCCAAACAAATCAACAACTTGGGCAAGACACGATATGTAACAAAACCTTCATGATCAAAAACACATCCGCAATTGACAAGGCTGACTTTGGCCAACAAGCCAATGCCAACTTTGGATTTGAGTAAGAATCACTAAACGGAAGGAAAAACGCTTAATATTGTTTTTGAGGGGTTTTTCGCTGAATTGGCATCCAATTTATTATCTTTGATAGGTTCTCATTCATTTTTACACCTTAAGCATGCTGCTTCCTAAAACATCATAAGGCACAAAAGTAATTTAATAACGATTGCGGATGGATATTTTAAACAGATTGTTACTTTTAGAACAAATATCCTTCCTCTCCCCGACTAGAACTATTCTAACTCCTACCCTGTTACAAAATACAATAAAGAAACCTCATATACATAGAGGGGAATAGGTGAGAAGAGAATTACAAGGAGTAATGAGATAAAGGCTGGACACGCAGGTCCAATTTAATAAATTCTAAACTTATTACAATTTCCAAAATTGCCCTTGCCCTTCTAATATCCATCCGATATACGTTATTCATACATCACATATATGTATTCAATCAAAACATGTTTATTACAATCAATCTAATCCAATTAATTAATCTTTGATTAATGACCATCCAATGTTCAAACAATGATTTGATTTGCGCGAGTCCAACTCGTTTAAGAATAATTACTTTTGAGTACGTATTCTTGAATTATATCGAACTACAAGTTAAATCCAATTTATTTGTATTCAATACTAATTCTTATTTAATTCCAAATTAAATATTTACACTTACATAGTTGCCTTAAAGACTTGGATTCCAAATCCAATCTTGATGGGTCTCAAAGGCCCAATAACATCCAATGTCTTTTTAATTAAAGTCCAATGGGCTTTTAATTGATTCTTAAGGCATGGGTTTTGGCCATAATGGATCAAACCCAAAATGCCAAGGCCCATTAGAAATCACCCTATTGCCATCAAATCAATTTAGGCCCATTAGGCCCAATCAAATACTTTAAAGGGCCAAGTGATGTATTTGGACTTCATGGAATTGGTTTTGGGCCCAATTGGATCCAATCCAAAAGTCCAAAACCAAACTTGGTCAAACCAAGCCCATTAGGCCCAAATGCTCACTTTTAGCCAAATTCAATTTTAAAGGCATTTTTACATAATTATAATATTCCAAATATCACAATTATTTTAATTAAAGTGTATTAGCCATAATTAATTAATTAAACTCAATATTTCCAAAATATTAATTAACTTAATTAATCATGCTTAAACTAATAATTCATGCTTAACATAAAATCATGCCCAAAATACATCATTGCATGCTTGAGACATATTGAAGCCTAAGATCATCATTTCATGCTCAGCATGCACTTTGATTTTAACATGAACATTATAGACATTGATTCTAATCATATTAAACCAACTATCATCATTTAAACATGCATCCAAACACATTATTTCATGTTTCAAAAAACAAAAAACTGCAGTGCACAAGGAACCCACATTCGGCCTCACTAACAATTTTTTATTTTTTGTTGCTTTTGATTTATTTGAAATCTAATCATGCATAACTCTAAGTTATCATGTTGTAAACATACTCAAAGCATCAATTTCAAAAAATCATGCTCAAAATCAAAAAGCCCCAA
Organism: Zanthoxylum bungeanum; assembly: GCA_019454045.1. NCBI lineage: Eukaryota > Viridiplantae > Streptophyta > Magnoliopsida > Sapindales > Rutaceae > Zanthoxylum > Zanthoxylum bungeanum. Next base: position 39,828 of record SKCR01019462.1, on the reverse strand, counting down.
ATTTTTAGATTCAAGAACCCTAAAATTATCATGCTTAAATTAGGCTCATGATACCATTGTTAGTGTTCCTAGAACATTATAAGGATCTAATAAGCATGCATAATAAAGGATTTAATGATTATAAGGTGCGGAATATACTTACAATGAGATGTAGAGCTTTTAAAAATTTTGAGGTCCAAGATCTCCAAGAACCAAGCTTTAGGATGAATCCAAGCTTTAGGATGATTCCAAGCTATTGAGGAGTTTCCCTATCACCTTTGTTCACTTCCAAAGTGCTAGCTTTTGATGATTTGAAAATCAAATCAAAGAGAGGAGAGGGAGAGTGTTTCGGCCAAGCCTTAGTTCCTTAGGGTTTTGTGTTTTTGATTTGTGTCAAGTGTTACCAAAGTTGAGAATGCCTTTTGTTATTTACCAAAAAGTGAAACCATTTCACCTTTTACCCAAAACAAGGTAGAGATGGGTAAATGGTATTCATAAAGACAAAACAAGGTGGTTGTGTGGTGGGAACACCTACCACACTTTTGGCTCCAAATATTTGAATCCGAAATTCAAATATCTCTAAGGGCATTTGCCGCGGCTCGGTTCCGTTTAATCCAATTAAACGATCCTTCGTCGTTAAATAATTAAATCCAATTTAATTAAATAACGATGCCTCGCAAATATATATCGAACGTCGTTCATGAACTAATTCTAAATTAATTCGTTCGTTCGCATTAAAGTCCGACTTTAATCTCGTAATGAAATCCAATCCATTTCAATATATCCGATATATTAATTTTAGCCCGTTTGAATAAATTAAATAGAAAAATCAAATTTAACTATTAAATTTATTTTGCCGATTAATTCCAAATTAATCGCGTTCTTTCGCCACTGTACACTTTTAATCCCATATTAAACAAAGCCCATATTAATCCCAGATTAATTTTCTCTCTCTTAATTAATCCCAGATTATTTCCAATTTAAGTCAACTGTCATCGGTGAATCCTTGGGAAGTGACCCAAGAGATCTCTGGATATGTTGGCAGTAAATCCGGTAATCGGACTATCCGATAAAGCGAGTACCTCGTACTACGTGCTTACCGATTTACAAGACATGGTTGGCTTCTAGCAAAGCACCGTGCCTACCCAATTCTCCAGAAATATTCTTACTGGAATATATAATCTATGTCAGACGTAGAATACCTAGTATCTCGTACTTCGATCCAGTATCAGATGTCACGTGCTAGGCCTGGGGCTGGAATAGTGTCTGCCCCGTACGAAGCACATATCGGATATCAAACAACTAGTCTCTTTGAATCGGATAATCATGACCTTGTCACATTATCCCGATGGTTGCAACACAATAGAGAACGAGTTATGAATCCTTGCGTGATCATCATCTCCATATGTCTGGAGTGATACTTCTGTCTCGACATCACATCCAATACACTACGATTCTCGATAAACCCAATAGAGGCGTACACAGAACCTGTTAAAGCCCTGGACGACCAAAACCAAAGTTTACCGATTGTCGCAAGTATTAGCGATGTAAGTCTCAGGTTAAGACCAAATACATCTTCCCTGACGCGGACTCCCATAGACACATATACATACTACCAATGGGATTCCGCAGGGTCTATCCAGAGCGAAGCTGTTTTCCGTACCATCGGTAAAACACAACCTCCTATCGCACTTGCATAAGTATCCTATACTTAAACATATGAGAACTGTGCCGTTATGCTCTCACAACGCGCACAAGTGCAATACTAGTCTATTCCGCATTATCGATGTCCAGTCTCGATAATACTACGACTAGGGATATTTAATGATTAAACCTTTATGGATTGATACTGTCTCATATCATCTCAATCCGGAACTAATCATATGGACTTTTACCATTTATATATCATAATAAATAAATTACGAAATGATAAAAGGCAATTTCAATATTACATAGTCAATTTTGTACAAAACACAATATCTTTTACAAACAGTGACGCTATGGGTCATAATTGTCTAACAGGTACATGCCCAAAGGGCAGTTCCAAAACTTAGGTTTCTGCAGTTAAAACAGCGACTCTCATCCTGTTTCCGACTCGCAGGTCGATCTCAACTGAAGTCAGTCTCCTACTAATCAGCAGATTCTGGATATCAGTACATATTTATGTAAAACACTTAGTATCAAAAATCCAATTCTGAAACTAATAGTGAACATGTTTATGACAAACATACTTGAAGCCGGAGCCTTGCCCCGCCTTCACTTCCTTCATGTATGTCTTGTCCATATGGCAGTCACATATCCAGTGACCCCGTTTGCCACAGTTTAGGCAGACATCTTGGGATATGTCCTTTGTCTTCCCAGAAAACTGTGATGATTTTGCCTTTGCTCTTTTATTAGCTCTAGCTCTGCCTCCTTGAGTATAGCCATCAACTCTCCAAGAGTTTACTCTTGGTTCATAATAAACCTGCCCCAGCTTTCAGGTAGAGACTATAAGATCAAATCTTTAGTAGCCTTGGCCACGTAGGTAATGCCCAGCTAACCTAGCTGATCGATGTTAGCAATCTTCTGCGACACCTAGTGTTCATCAGATGTACCCTCTGACATACGTGAGCGAAAGAGATTCTTTTGCAATTCTTACTTCTAAGATCTAAGAATAGATCTATGAAGATCTTCAATTTCATCATCATGGTACAAGGATATAATCCTTAATTCTGACGATAGAATTAAAGAGCATTGCGGTAAGTATAACGGATTGAGCACTAAAGTTATCATCACCATGAGCCCTCAAAAGCTCATGCTCCACTATTTGTTCAACTCTGGGCTCAGGCCCGAGATGTCACTCTATCAAATAAAATAACTTCTCGGCTCCCAGGACTATCCTGAGGTTCATTCCCAAACTAAAAATCAAAGCCGTTTAAAGATATTTTTCATCCAGGATTATGTTTTAAACGATAATCTTTCAGTTATCTTGATTCCAATAGTCCAACTATCTAATCAACGATTTCGGGTATAATCGAATCTAATGATTACTATAGTCTAACTATATAATCAACTATAATTGATCGGTTAAATTCAAATGTATTGATTACTATAATCCAAATATATAACCAACTACAAATGAAATAGTTTGAATACAGTCCAACTGTTTAATTTAAAAACAATAATTAAATATTAGTCCAACTATATATATTTAAAAAATGATGAAAAATGAAATGAGCGCATGTTGGCAAGTATCTAAACGAAATTGAAAATTTAATACTTGCCTCCCACTATTTTTCGGCGAGCCTCTAACCCTATGTGGAGTACTCGGGAAAACTAGTTTCTTAGTGGGCTAGGATCCCGTTAAATAACACACAACCTTGACTTTGGCCAAAAAGTTGTATGAACCTTATCTAGGTAGATCTCTAAGATTAATTGGATCTCATCCAATTCCTAGATCCAGTAGGTGGACCTATAAGTTCGAAACATATACATAATATATATGCCAATATATCCAATATATTTTCCTAACCTTTTCCTCTGAATCAACTAAGCCTTGGCTTTGGCACAACAAGCTTAATGATTCCAATTAAGCGGGACCCATTGAATTTGGAAAGCTTCGTAATCGATGTCGATGGACAAGAAGTGATCTTGACTTTGGCCAACAAATCACAACTTGGACAAGACATGCGACATGGAACAAAGCCTTCATGATTCAAATTCATCCGCGATGGAAAAAGGTATTGACTTTGGCCAAGAAACCAGTGCCAATCTTGGATCTTGAGAGAGAATCATTTAATGGAAGGAAAACGTTTAATATTTGTTGAGGGTTTTTACGTAATTGGAAACCAATTAATTATCTTTGATTGGGTCTCATCATACACTCTTAAACATGCATTCTAAAAGCATAATAAGGCGCGATAAATAAATTAATAATGAAATGCGGATGGATATATAATACAATTTTTTCCTAGAACAAATCTCTCTTTTTCCTCTCTCCCGCTAGCACAATTCTTACTTCTACCCAATTACATAACCCTTCTAAAGAAACCTCATTTACATTGAGGGGAATAGGTGAGAAGAGAAAAACAAAGAGTCAAGAGGTAATAGGCTGGACATGCATGTCCAATTTAATAAATTCTAAATTTATTACAATAATTTCCAAAATTGCCATCACCCATCTAATATCCATCTGATATACATTATTCATACAGCACATCCATGTATTCACACAAAGCATGTTATCTATCAATCTAATCCAATTAATTAATCTTTGATTAATGACTATCCAATATTCAAACAACGATTTGATTTGCGCGAGTCCAACTCGTTTAAGAATAAGTACTCAAAGTATGAATTCTTGAATTATATCGAACTACAATATTAAATCTAATTTAATTTGTATTTAATACTAATTCTTTATTTAATTCCAAATTAAATAATTACACTTTAGATGTTCCTTTTAGACTTGGATTCCAAATCCAATCTTAACGGGTCTCAAAGGCCCAATTAGTATCTAATTCTATTCAATCAAAGTCCAATGGGCTTTCAATTAATTTATTAAGGCATGGACTTTGGCAACCAAAGCCTAATAAGGAGTCACCCTTTGCCAAAAAATCAATTTAGGCCCATTAGGCCCAATTAAATTATAAAGGCCCAATTATCATATTTAGACTTTATGGAAATGGTTTTAGGCCCAATTGGATCCAACCAATTATCCTAAACCAAACTTGGCCCAACCAAGCCCATTAAGCCCAAATACAACATTATCAGCCCAATTCCAAATTAAGCCCAATTAATTAAATTGTAATATTCCAAATATCACAATTTTTTTAATTAAAGTGTATTAGCCATAATTAATTCGTTAAATCAATATTTTCAAAACATCAATAACACTAATTAATCAACTTATGTCCAACACAAATTGAAGCAAAATCAATCCAACATGCTCTCAATAGCTCACGATAATTCACGGGATTTTTATATCCGATTTGATTTCAATCCAATTAAATCACAAATCAATATATCCATGCATTCTAAACACATATAATGGCTTAAAATCAAAAATTACCAAGAGCTTAGGGTACATATTGCATTCGGCCAAGCATATGGAATTGGGGAAATTTTATCCAATTCAATTTCTCAATTCCTAAGATGCACAAATCTAATTTAACATCATCAAAGCTCAACCAAAACCTCAATTTGAAGAAATCATGCATAAATCATAAAAGCCCCAAATTAAAGTCTATGAACCCTAATTTCATTTCGTGCTTAATTTAGGCTCTGATACCACTATTGGGTTTCTAAGGTCAAACCAAGATCATATTAAGTAAAAAATGGTGTGAATCAACAAAGTAAGATAGCGGAAAGTACTCACTTTGATCGGCTAAAGATGTGTAGACAACAAAAATTTTGCCTCTATTGAAGTTGCTACAAGCTTCTGCTTTGATGTATGTTGAGCTTCCAATCTTGTTCTTGAATTCCAAACTCATGGATAGGTTTCCCTAACACCTTTGAATGACTCTTTAAGTGTACTAGCACTTGAGATTTGAAATAAAAATCATCTTACATGAACCATAGGTTCACGCCAAAATGAAGAAAAAAAAAAAGAGGTTTCGGTCATGCCAAGCATGAGAGGAAGATAGTGTTTTTCTTATTTTGTGTATTATGTAATTGATTTCAAAAACAATTACCTATTACCAAAATCCAAAGTTGGTAAAAGTCATTCCAAAATGAAAAAGAGTGTAAAATAAGCAACCACCAACTTCTATATGTTGGACAGTTATGACCCATAGCGTCATTGTTTGTAAAAGATATTGTGTTTTTTTGTACGAAATTAACTATGTAGTAATGAAATTGTCTTTTTCCATTTTGTATTTATTTACTTTGATATACAAATGGTAGAAGTCATTATGATTAGTTCTGGATTGAGATGATATGAGACAGTATCAATCCATAAAGGTTTAATCATTAAACATCTCTAGTCGTAGTATTATCGAGATTAGACATCGATAATGCGGAACAGACTAGTATTGCACTTGTGCGTATTGTGGGGGCATAACGGCATAGTTCTCATATATTTAAGTATTGGATACTTATACAAGTGTGATAGGAGGTCGTGTTTTACCAATGGTACGGAAAATAGCTTCGCTCTGGATAGACCCCGCGGAATCCCATGGTAGTATGTATATGTGTCTATGGGAGTCCGCTTCAGGGTAGGTGTATTTGGTCTTAACCTGAGACTTGCATCACTAGTACTTGCGACAATCGGTAAACTTTGGTTTTGGTCATCCAGGGCTTTAACAGGTTCTGTGTATGCCTCTACTGGGTTTATTGGGAATCGTAGTGTATTGGATGTGATGTCAAGACGGAAGTATCACTTTAGACATATGGAGATGATGATCACGTAGGGATTCAGAACTGGTTCTTTATTGTGTTGTAACCATCGAGATAATATGACAAGTGTTAGTGTTCCTAGAACATGCCAAAGATCTAATAAGCATGAAAAGGTGTTCATAAATTCAAAATAAGTTACGGAATATACTTACAATAAACGGATTTGAGCTTTAAAATTTTGGAGGAAGATCTCCAAGATCCTTCCTTTGTTGATGATTCCAACTCTTGAAGTGGTTTCCCTATCACCTTAGTTGATTTCTCCAAGTGCTAGCTTTGTTTATTTTGCCACAAAATCAAAGAGAGGAAGGCTTGATGTTCACGCCCAAGTTGAGAGGATTTTAGGGTTTCACATTTTGTTCAAGTGTGTCAAGTGTGTGTAATGAGAGAGAGGGATGCCTTTCGGTAAAACCATTTTACCCTTTTACCTAAACAAAGTGGTTGGGTAAATGGTTTCACCAAAACCATTCCAAGGTAGTTGGATGGTTGGTGGCTTGGCATAAATGCCAACTACCACATGTGAAGTGGGCCCCATATTTGAATTCAAAATTCAAATGTCTCTACGAATATTTACCGCGGCTCGGTTCCGTTTAATCCAATTAAACGAACTTTCGTCGCTAAATAATTAAATCTAATTTAATTAAATAACGATGCCTCGCAAATATATTACGAACGTCTTTTATGAATTAATTCTAAATTAATTCGTTCGTTCGTATTAAAGTCCGACTTTAATTTCGTAATGAAATCCAATTCATTTTAATATATCTGATATATTAATTTTAGCCCATACGAATAAATTAAATAGAAAAATCAACTCTCTTCCGAACACATTTAATCCTAGATTAAATAATACCTCAATTAATCCTAGATTAATTTTCTCTCTCTTAATTAATCCCATATTAATTCTCTCTCTTAATTAATCCTAGATTAATTCTCTCTCTTAATTAATCTCAGATTAATTCTAATTAAATCAACTGTCATCGGTGAATCTTTGGGAAGCGACCCAAGAGATCCCTGGATATGTTGGCAATAAATATGGTCATCGGATTATCCGAATACGTGCGTACCTCGTACCACGTGCTTACCGATTTACAAGCATGGTTGGCTTCTAGCAAAGCACTGTGCCTACCCAATTCTCCAAAAATATTATTACTGGAATATATAATCTATGTCAGGCGTAGTATACGTAGTATTGCGTATTGCGATCCAATATCGGATGTCACGTGCTAGGCCTGGGCTGGAATTGTGTCTGTCCCGTACGAAGCACATGTCGGATGTCTGGTAACTAGTCGATATAATCGGATGAACATGACCTAGTCATATCATCCCGATGACTGCAGTACTTAAGAGTACTAGTTTCGTATCCTACATGACATCATCTCCATTATGACTGGAGTGATACTTCTGTCTTGACATCACACCCAATACACTACGATTCTCAATATACCCAGTATAGGCGTACACAGAACCTGTCAAAGCCCTGGACGACCAAAACCAAAGCATATTAATTGTCGCAAGTATTAGCGGTGCAAGTCTCAGGTTAATACCAAATACACATACCCTGATTTCGGACTTCCATAGACCCGTAGTCATACTACTAATGGAATTCCGAGGGGTCTATCCAGAGTGAAACTGTTTCCGTACCATCGGTAAACACAACCTCCTATTACACTTGCATGAGTATCCAATACCCATATATATGAGAACTATGCTATTATGCCCTCACAAATCGCACAAGTGTAATACTAGTCTATTTCACATTATCGATGTCCAGTCTCGATAATACTACGACTAGGGATAGTTAATGATTAATCCTTCGAGGACTGATACTGTCTCATATCATCTCAATCCAGGAACTAATCATAAGGACCTCATATCATTTATACATCTAAATGATCTAATCATAAATGATAAAAGTGCAATCTCCTTGTCACATAGTTAATTTGTACAACAACACCATGATCTACACAAACAGTGACGCTATGGGTCATAATTGACCAACAATCTCCTACTTGGCCTATAGCCAGTTACTCGAGTGTCATACACCCGAACTATATACGGTTCGCTCAAACTGTTGAGGAAAGGTTTTCGTCAGCGGATTTGCGTGATTATCGTCTGATGCGATTTATTCGATCATCACATCGCCCCGATGTATGATCCAAACGAATCAGATGAATAGTTGAAGTATATATCTGGATCGTTGATAAGACCATTAATTCTTAGCCTGTGCTGACGCCTAGCTCAGCTGCTAATAGAACTATATCTAATCTAATTAGATATATTATCGACCCAAATGGCTTCTATTACTGCCTCAGCCGCAGCAATAACCCGCATTTGTTGTTTATTCGGTAACAGTATCTTGCTTGGAAGATTTCCAGCTCACTATTCCGTCATTCAAACTGTATAATACCGTTATTTTTATCGGTTAGGAAACTTGCAGCAGTGATACCAGTCACTTCAAGTTCTCATTCTCCATAGTTTAAGACATCATCCTTAGTTCTCTAAGATACTAGCGGATGTTCTTAATATCAATCCAGTGACTATCATTTGGATTGACCTGTTTGTGACTCCATATGCTCAAAGCGTATGAGACACCAGGTAATGTACATTTTTCAATGTACGATTTCTCATAGAGTGTTAACAACTTTTAGATCTAACCCAGTAGACCTTTATTCCTAGAATAAAGGTTGTTTCTCCCAAGATTTCTACGAAAAATCTTTCATGAAAGCCAAGCTTTCACCGATTATATTATGGGAATATCATTTCCAAGAAATGACATATTATCATTATTTAGGACAATCACTTTCAGTGCGCTCCCACTAACCTCCTTATATACACAAGAATCATTTCTCGTTTTGAATTAAATCATAAACCATTATGATTACATCAAAACGATAATTCCAAGAACCTAATGCTTGCTTCAATCCAAACATGGATCGAATAACCTGCAAACCTTGTTTGCTAGTTTTGATACGACAAAATCGTCAGGATGTTGAAAACATCCTCCAAAGAGGTTTCCATTTAAGGAAAGCGATTTTGACGTTCAGATGCCATATTTCATAAAAGAAACATGCAGCATCAGCAAGCATTATCCAAATGGATTTATTCATGGCAACAGGTAAAAGGTGTAGTTGTAATCGACACAATATTGATAACGATACCTTTCCGCTACAAACCTAGCTTAGTACGTTGGTATGTTGCCATCCATGTATGTCTTCCTTGAAGACTTATATAGTACCAATAGGCACAATGCCTTGCGGTACAACAACTAGTGTCCAAACATAGTTTATTTACATGGAATCCATTTCGGACTCATGGCACTTTGCCATAATAGGGAGTCGATACCTTGTATCACTTCCTCATACGTAGTCAGTTCGTATCCCTCAATGAGATTGACATCTTTATGAGGTGAGATCAGAAACCCATACCCCAGGTTATTTTCTGACTTTCTCCGATCCACGCGGTTCTTGTGTATTAGAAGATTACTGGTACAGTTTCATCCTTGATAAACTGTTTGTGTTTCATTAAGGACTTGGTGCCTTGAACAGTATAACTCCAATTTTCATCGAGTTTTACTATCCTCCCACTTACCACTGCATATCGGTATTCCTCTTAGGAAAACCGCATGGTGAGCAACAATTATATTATTCTCAAGTGAGTTGTATAAGTACTATACTTTGGTTTCCCTAGGATAACCTACAATTGGCACTTATCCAATTTGGGTTCTTGTTTGGTATCATCCAAACGTATGCCCAGCATTCCCAAATCATCAGGAATAAGAAAACTATGTTTCTTTCCTGTTCATATCTAATATGAAATCTGTCAAACAGATTTTCATGGAACCTTATTCAAAATAAGTATTGCACTGTTAATGTTTATCCTTTGAAATTTGGATAATGCTTGCTGATGCTGCATGTTTCATTTATGAAATATGGCATCTGAACGTCAAAATTGCTTTCCTTAATTGGATAAGTATTGCACTGTTCATGATTAAACTTATCATGTCCAACAAAATTTGGTTTCTCCGTTCGGACACACCGTCGAATTGACGTGTTCTAGGAGGAGTCCTCATTGAAAGAATGCTATACCCTTTCAAGTAATTTGAGAAACTTATTGCTTAAGTATTTTCATCATGGTCTAATCGTGATGGTATAAATACTTTAGCCGATCTGTTTATCCATTTCGTGTCGAAACTCTAAAAGTTTCCGATTTGTGTTTCTAAAGAAACACATAATCATAACGCGATTCCACATCCGTAAAGGTCACGAAATATTCATATCCACCTCTAGCCTTGCTAGATATGGGCCCACTTACGTCACTATGAACGAGGGGTAACAGATCGATGGCACTTACACTTTTACCAAGTAAAAGGTATTTTAGGTACTTTACCTAATAAACTAGATTCGTAGACATCATTTGAATGGAATCAAATTTGTCCTAGTACCCACTCTTCGAAAGTGTGGATATACGAGTCTTGTTTAATGTGTCCCAGACAACACTGCCACATATAAGTCTTATCTGATCAAATCAGTTTGAGCTACAGTTTGTCATTTCATATGTTTGAGACTTATTTATATTCAAAATATAAATTCTGTTATTCACATCTAATGTGTTTATCTCAATATCATCTTTATATAATAAAACACTTTAGTGTTCTAGGATATAAAGGTATACTCGCAACGAGTTATACTCGATATAGAGATAATTTTTCTAGTCCAACTAGTTACATTATAACAGTTTCCTAATTTAAGTACATACCCAAAGGGTAGTTCCTAAACTTAGGTATCTACGGTTGAAACAGCGACTGTCGTCCCATTTCCTATTCGCAGAGTAATCTCAATCTGAAGTCAGTATCCTGCTCAAAGCAGATTCTGCACATCAGTACATATATTTATGTACCACTTTTAGTATATAAAATCCAATTTTAATACTATTAGTGAACATGTTTATGACAAACATATTTGAAGTCAGAGCCTTGCCCGTCTTCAATTCCTTCATGTCTACCTTGTCCATACGGCAGTCACGCTTCAGTGACCCCGTTTTCCAAAGTTTAGGCAGACACCTTGGGATTTGTCCTTTATCTTCCTAGAAGATTATAATGATCTTTCCTTTGCCCTTTTCTACAATCAGAAGCCTTTGGCCAAGTCTTGGCCTTCTAGAATATCGAAGTAGGGTGCGCCTTGCGCTACTTGCCTTTTTGCAAACTTTGGCTTTAGCTCCTTGAGCATATCCATTAACTCTCCAAAAGTTATTAATTACAATTTAATACTTCTAAGATCTATGAATAGATCTATGAAGATCCTTCAATTTCATTATTATACTTTAAGGATCTAATCCTTAGTTCTGATTAAGAAATTAAGGAGTCTATTTGACAAGTATAATGGATTAAGCACTAAAGTTATCATTACATTAATCTTCCAAATATCATGCTCTACTTATTTGCTAAACTCTGGGCTTAGGACTAATATGTTATTTTATCAAATAAAGTAACTTATTAGTTTACAGGACAATCCTGAAATTTTATTCCCAATTTGAAAATTAAAGTCGTTTAAATACATTTTCCTTTGGATTATGTTTTAAACACTAATCTTCCAAATTTAATCTTGATTCTAATAGTCCAACTATTTAATCAACGATTTCAGGTACAATCTAATGTAATGATTACTATAGTCTAACTATATAAATAATTACAATTTTATTGGTTAAAATCAAATATATATTGATTACTATAATCCAATTATATAATCAACTATAAATGATCGGTAATATTCAAATACATTGATTACTATAATCCAATTATATAATCAACTATCAATTAAGGGTAAAATTCAAATATATTGATTACTATAATCCAATTATATAATCAACTATAAATGAAGTAGTTTGAATACAGTCCAACTGTTAATTAAAACAACAATTAAATTTTAGTCCAACCAATACTTTAATTTATTTGACGAAATATTTGATATGAGCGCGATGGCAAGTTATTAAATGAATATTGCAAATTTAATTCTTGCCTCCCACTATTTTTCGGCGAGCCTCTAACCCTCTGTCGAGTACTCGGGAAACCTAGTTTCCTAGCGGGCTAGGATCCCGTTAAATAACACACAATCTTAACTTTGGCCAACAAATTGTATGATACTTAACTAGGTAGATCTCTAAGATCAATTGTATCTAATCCAATTCCTAGATCCAGTAGGTGGACATTCAAGTCCGAAACATATATCTTATATATGCCAATATATCCAATATATATTTCTAACCTTTTTCCTCTGAATCAACTAAGCCTTGGCTTTGGCACAACAAGCTTAATGATTCCAGTTAAGCGGGACCCATTGACATGGACTTCGTAATCAATGTCGATAGACAAGAAGTGATCTTGAATTTGGCCAACAAATCACGATTTGGACAAGACACCGATATGGAACAAAACTCTCATGATTCAAACACATCCGCAATTGACAAAGGTCTTGACTTTGGCCAACAAACCAATGCCAACTTTGGATCTTGAGTAAGAATCACTCAACGGAAGGAAAAACGCTTAATATGTTTTTGAGGGTTTTTCGCTTGCAAATTGGCAACCAATTTATTATCTTTGATTAGGTCTCATCATACACCCTTAAGCATGCATTCTAAAAGCATAATAAGGCGCGATAAATAAATAAATTAATAATGATATGCGGATAGATATCTCACAAATTGTTCCTAGAACAAATCACTATTTTTCCTCTCCCCGGCTAGTACTATTCTAACTCCTACCCAATTACATAATACAATAAAGAAACCTCATTTACATTGAGGGGAATTGGTGAGAAGAGAATTACAAAGAGTAAATAGATAAAAGGCTGGACACGTAGGTCCAATTTAATAAATTCTAAATTTATTACAATTTCCAAAATTGCTCTCGCCCTTCTAATATCCAGCCGATATACATTATTCATACAACACATTCTTGTATTCATACAAATCATGTTATTCAATCAATCTAATCCAATTAATTAATCTTTGAATTAATGACCATCCAATGTTCAAACAACGATTTGATTTGCGTGAGTCAAACTCCTTTAAGAATAAATACTCAAAGTAAGTATTCTTGAATTATATTGAACTACAACATTAAATCCAATTTATTTGTATTCAATACTAATTCCAATTTAATTCTGAATTAAATATATACACTAACTTATAAGCCTTAAAGACTTGGATTCCAAATCCAATCTTAATGGGTCTCAAAGGCCTAATAACATCCAATGTCATTTTAATTAAAGTCCAATGGACTTTTAATTGATTCTTAAGGCATGGGCTTTGGCCACAATGGATCAAACCCAAAATGCCAAGGCCCAATAGGAATCACCCTATTGCCAACAAATCAATTTAGGCCCATTAGGCCCAATTAAATTCCTTAAAGGGCCAAGTGATGTATTTGGACTTTATGGAATTGATTTTGGGCCCAATCGGTTCCAATCCAAAAGTCCAAAACCAAACCTGGTCAAACAAAGGCCATTAAGCCCAAATACACACTTTTAGCCCAATTCTTAATTAAAGGCTTATTAACATAATTATAATATTCCAAATATCACAATTATTTTAATTAAAGTGTATTAGCCATGATTAATTAATTAAACTCAATATTTCCAAAATACCAATTAACTTAATTAATCATGCTTAATCCATCAATTTATGCTTAACACAAATCGAAGCCAAAAATCATCATTTCATGCTCAACACAAATTGAATCCAATTTTCATCATTTCATGCTCAACATGCTCTTTGATTTTAACATGAACTTTATTGACTTTGATTCTAATCCAATCAAACCAACAAACAACATTTAAACATGCATTTAAAAACATCATTTCATGTTACAAAAAATCAAAACAGTGCAGTCCACTGCATTCCATATTCGGCAAAGTGAAGATTTTTATAACCTTAGATTCATTTAATTTGTTTCAAATCTAATCATGCATAACTCTAAGTTAACATAATCTAAGCATGCTCAAAGCATCAATTTGAAGTAATCATGCTCAAAACACAAAAGCCCCAAATTTTAGTCTCATGAACCCTAAAATTTTCATGCTTAAAATTGGCTCTTGATACCATTGTTAGTGTTCCTAGAACATGCCAAGGATCTAATAAGCATGAAAAGATTTTCATAAATTCAAAATAAGTTGCGGAATATACTTACAATGAATGGATTTGAGCTTTAAAATTTTGGAGGAAGATCTCCAAGATCCTTCCTTTGTTGATGATTCCAACTCTTGAAGTGGTTTCCCTATCACCTTAGTTGATTTCTCCAAGTGCTAGCTTTGTTGATTTTGCCACAAAATCAAAGAAGGAAGGCTTGATGTTCACGCCCAAGTTGAGAGGATTTTAGGGTTTCATATTTTGTTCAAGTGTGTCAAGTGTGTGTAATGAGAGAGAGAGATGCCTTTTAGTAAAACCATTCTACCATTTTACCAAAATAAGGTGGTTGGGTAAATGGTTTCACCAAAACCATTCCAAGGTAGTTGGATGGTTGGTGGCTTGGCATAAATACCAACTACCACATGTGAAGTGGGCCCCACATTTGAATTCAAAATTCAAATACCTCTACGAACATTTACCGTGGCTCGGTTCCGTTTAATCCGATTAAACGAACTTTCATCGCTAAATAATTAAATCTTATTTAATTAATAATGATGCCTAGTAAATATATTACGACGTCGTTTACGAATTAATTCGTTCGTTCGTATTAAAGTCCGACTTTAATTTTGTAATGAAATCCATTCATATTAATATATCTGATATATTAATTTTGAGCCCATACGAATAAAATTAAATAGAAAATCAAATTTAACTATTAAATTTATTCTACCGATTATTCCAAATTAATCACGTTCTCTCTCTTCCGAACAATTTAATCCCAGATTAAATAATCCTCAATTAATCTATATTAATTTTTGTCTCTCTCTTAATTAATCCTATTAATTCTCTCTCTAATTAATCCTAGATTAATTCTCTCTCTAATTAACCAGATTAAATCTAATTAAATCAACTGTCATCGGTGAATCTTGGGAAGCGACCAAGAGATCCCTGATATGTTTGCAGTAAATGTTGGATAATATGACCCATAGCGTCACTATTTGCACAGAATATTGTGTTGTTGTAGCAAATTAACTATGTAACAAGGAAATTGCACTCTCGTCATTTGTGATTAGATCACCATAGATATATAAATGAAGAGAGGTCCCTATGATTAATTCCTGGATGGAGATGATATGAGACAGTATCAGTCCACGAAGGATTAATCATTAAATATCCCTAGCCGTAGTATTATCGAGACTGGACATCGATAATACGGAATAGGCTAGTATTGCACTTGTGCGCGTTGTGAGGGCACAACGGCATAGTTCTCATATATATAAGTATTGGATACTTATGCAAGTGCGATAGGAGGTCGTGTTTCACCGATGGTACGGGAAACAGCTTCGCTCTGGATAGACCCCTCGGAATCCCATTGGTATTATGACTATGTGTCTATGGGAGGCCGAAATCAAGGTAGGTGTGTATAGTCTTAACCTGAGACTTGCATCGCTAATACTTACGATAATCGATAAACTTTGGTTTGGTGGTTGGGGGCTTTGACCGGTTCTGTGTTCACCACTTCTGGGTTTATCAGAGAGTCGTAGTGTATTGGATGTGATGTCGAGACGGAAGTATCACTCCAGTCATATTGGAGATGATGTCACGCAGGATACGGTACTAGTGCTCTTGAGTGTTGCGCAACCAATCGGGATATTGTGACCAGGTCATGTATATCCGATTATAGAGACTATGTTACCAGACATCCGATATGTGCTTCGGACGGGGCAGACACTTATCCAGCCCCAGCCCTAGCACGTGATTATCCGATACTGGACCGATACGCACAATACTTAGTATACTACGCTTGATACAGATCTATATATTCCTGTAAGAATATTTCTGGAGAATTGGGTAGGCATGGCGCTTTGCTAGAAGCCAACCTTGTCTTGTAAATCGGTATAAACGTAGTACGAGGTACTTACGTGTTCGGATAGTCCGACGACCGTATTTACTGCCAACATATCCGGAGATCTCATGGGTCGCTTCCTGAAGATTCACCGATGATGTATGACTCGCACTTTAATTAATCTGGGATTAATTAGAAGAGAGAGAAAATTAATCTGGGATTAATTCGATGAGAGAGAAAATTAATCTGGGATTAATTACGGAGATATTTTATCTCGGATAAAATATTAATTAAAGAGAGAGAACGATTAATTTGGAATTAATCGATAAAATAATATATCCGATATATTATACGAAATTGGATTTCGACGCGGAATTAAAATTGGATTTTAATTCGGGCGAACGAATCAATTTAGAATTAATTCGTTAGCGACGTGAATAGTGATTTCGCTAGGCGTAATCATTTAATTACGACGCGACGGAAAATTCGTTAATTTGGAATTAGCGAACCCGAGCCCGAGTGTGATTGCGAGCGCATTCGCATTTCGAATTCGAGCGCGGCACGCAAGTCACATCAAGCGTCAAATCATTAGTCACATCATGCGTCAAATCAATTGTCACTTTGAGTGATGTGACTTGACAACATGTCACTTTATTAAAGGTGATGTGACTTAAGTTAAGTGATGTGATGTGACTAAAAATGAAATGTGATTGAAAAGCATTTTGCTTTTTGACTTTTGTATTTGATTTTTGTTTTTTGAAAATGAAATAAATATATAAGTAAATCATTTCATTTCTCTCTTCCATCCAAGCAAAAACGAAATTGCTTGCTTCTCCCTCTCCCACTCACGGTTTTCATCATTTTTGGAGCCAAAATCCTCTTCTCTTCCCACGGTTTTGAGACCAATTTCTTCTTCATTTTTGGTTTGATCAAGACAAGAAGATCAAAGAGTGCTAGCACACACTTGAGTTGTATTATGGTGATAGGGAAACGAATTTGTGAGCTTGGAAAGCTTGAAGCTTGGAGCTTCCATGGAGGTCATCCATGGCCGATTCTTGCACCATCAAGGAGGAGCAAAACCGAGCCATCCACCACCTTTGGGAGACATTGCCGAGCCATCTTGGAGGAGGAAAAGCTTGTGTTCTTTGTTTCATCAAAACCCATCAATGTGAGTTATGTTTCCGCCTTACTCCTTTGTAGTATTCATGCGAATTTTTATGCTTGATTTGTTGATTTTGGGACCTTAATTAGAACTCAACAATGGTATCTAGAGCTATTATCAAGCATGAAAAAGTTAGGGTTAAAATTGGGGATTTTCAATTGAAGCATGTTTGGGTTAAATGGATGTTAAAGTATGCTTGTATGTGATGAATTGAAGTTGTGCATGATCAATTTCATGAAATTGGATTGGATTCAATTTTCTCCAAATTTTGGGCATGACAAATTGGGTAAAATCAATTGGAGCATGATTTGATTAAATTGATTAATTAAGAATGCTTAAATGATGTTGAATTAAAGATTGATTGGATCAATTTGAAGAAATTGTGTTTGGAACAAATTTCCCCAATTTTTTATGTTGGCATAAAGTAACAAATTTGGGTAAACTTGATTTTGAGCATATTTTGTGAAATTGGATGAATGAGAATGCTTAAATGATGTTTAATTAAGATTGATTGGATCAATTTGAAGAAATTGTGTTTGGAACAAATTTCCCCAATTTTTTATGTTGACATAAAGTGATGAATTTGGGTAAACTTGATTTTGAGCATGTTTGATGAAATTGGATGATTTAGAATGCTTAAAGTATGTTTAATTGATGATTGATTGGATCAATTTGTTGAAATTGTGTTTGGAACAAATTTCCCCAAATTGCTTATGTTGGCCCAAATAAAGACCCTAATATCTTGGTGAATTTTTGTTTGTTTGATCATTGGATGACTTGAAACAAGTGGGTAATGTTGAATTGAAGTTTGATTGGATTGAATTTTGATTTGGAACAATTTTCCCAAATTAAAGTAGGCTTGGCCGAATTCAATTGGATATGAAATTCATTGTGTTTTTTGTATTTTGATTCATTAGATGAATTTAATTGATTTGGGAAATGATGATTGTGGATTCAATTTGATTGAAACCAAATCGGATTAAAAAACCCCTAATGCCAAGACTTAAAGCATGTAAAATGGGTTTGGTTTTAATAAATTGTGTTAGACACTATTTGATGTTGAAATGCATGATTAAGTATGCTAATTGATGTTTTAGAAATATTAATTAGGTGGTTAATTATGTATAACACTTAGGTTAATTAATTATGAAATTTGGAATTTTATAAGTTAATTAATTAGGCTTGTTTTTGGAAATTGGGCCTTGAATGTTATAATTGGGCTTTTGGGCTTTGTTGTACAAAGTTGGGTTTAGGCAAAATTGGTTGGATCCAATTAGGCCCAAAACCGCATCCATAAAGTCCAATTATGACTTAATGACCTTAATTATTTAATTGGGCCTAATGGGCCAAAATTAATTTAAAGGCTTATGGGGTAACTCCCGGATTGGACTTTGGTTATCGGTTTGACCCGAGTTGACCAAAAGTCCACGCCTTAAGAAATTAATTAAAAGCCCATTGGACTTTAATTAAATAAACGTTGGACGTTAATTGGGCTTTGAGACCCATAACGATTGAATTTGGAATTTAAATCGTAGAAGGTTCGTTAATAAAAGTGTAATATTTAATTTGGAATTAAATAGTGAATTAGAATTAAATGCGTATTAAATTGGATTTAATTATGTAGTTTAATTTAATTCGAGAATTCGTGCTTTGAGTACTTATTAGTAAAACGAGTTTGACTCGAGCAAAAATCAAATCGTTGTTTGAACATTGGATGATCACTAATTATCAGATTAATTAATTGGATTAGATTGATTGATAACATGCTTGTATGAATACATGGTTGCGATGCGTGAATAATGTATATCGGATGGATATTAGTCGGGTGGGACAATTTTGGAAATTGTAATAAATTTGATTTATTAAATTGGACCTGCGTGTCCAGCCTTATCACCTATATACTCTTTGTATTCTCTTCTCACCTATTCCCCTCAATGTAAATGAGGTTTCTTTAGAAGTGTAGTGTAACGGGTAGAAGTAAATACAAGTGCTAGCTTTGGAGAGAGAAAATGAGAGATTTGATCTAGGATCAATGTAAAGTATCCATCCGCATATCATTATTATTTTATTTCATACTCGCTTTATTATGTATTTAGAATGCATGTTTAAGGGTGTATGATGATGAGACCTAACAAAGATAATTAAATTGGTAGCCAATTTGCACGCGAAAAACCCTCGTTCTATATTAAGCGATTATCCTTCCATTGAATGATTCTTGTTCAAGATCCGATTGGCATTGGTTTGTTGGCCAAAGTCAAGACCTTGTCAATTGGATGTATTTGAATCATGAGAGTTTTGTTCCACATCGGTGTCTAGTCCAAGTTGTGATTTGTTGGCCAAAGTCAAGATCACTTCTTGTCCAAAGACATTGATTACGAAACTTTCTTGTCAATGGGTCCCGCTTAACTGGAATCATTAGGTTTGTTGTGCCAAAGCCAAGGCCTAGATGATTCGGAGGATAAGGTTAGGAAAATGTATTAGATACATTGGCATAAGCAATATGTTTAGGACTTGGATGTCCACCTAACCGGATCTGGGAATTGGATTGGATCCAATTGATCTGTGAGATCTACCTGGTAAGTAGCATACAGCTTGTTGGCCAAAGTCAAGGTTGTATGTTATTTAACAGGATCCTAGCCCACTAGGAAACACGGTTTCCCGAGTACTCCACAGAGGGTTAGAGGCTCGACGAAAAATAGTGGGAGGCAAGTATTGAATTTGCAATATTCGTTCAATTACTCGCTAAACACGCTCATTTATATTTTCTCGTCACATTAATTAAATGTTAGTTGGACTAATATTTAAATTGTTGTTTTAATAAACAGTTGGACTGTATTATAGTTGATTATATATAATTGGATTATATTAATCAATATATTTGAATTAATTAATTTCAGTTTACAGTTGATTTTATAATTGGATTATAGTAATCAATGTAATTGAGGTTAATTAATTTGGATTATATTTGATTATATAGTTGGACTATTATAATCATTATAATAAATAGTACCACTAATCGTTGATTAAATAGTTGGACTATTGTAATCAAGATAAAATTGAAAAGTTGGATATTTAAATATATCTTGGATTAAAATATTTTAAATGATTTAATTTTCAAATTGGGATAATTTCAAGATGGTCTGGAAATTGATAAATTATTTATTTGATAAAATAATGAATTGCCTAAGCCCGGATTGCGAATAAGTGGAATATGAAATTTGGAATTCATATAAGACAACTTTAGCGCTTATCCATTATTTAGTAGATAATTTCTGTAAGAATTATGGATTAGGTCTTCTAGGAAGATAATAGGACAAATCCTAGAAGGAATTGAAGATGAGCAAGGCTCTTACTTCAAATATGTTTGTCATAATTATGTTCACAACTAGTATTGAAATTGGATTTTAAATACTTAGTGTGATACATAAATATGTACTGTTGTGCAGAATCTGCTTTAAGCAGGATACTGACTTCAGATGAGATCACTCTGCGAATTGAAAACGGGACGATAGTCGCTGTTTTAACCGTAGATACTAACTTTAGGATTACCTTGGGTATGTACTTAAATTAGAAACTGTTATAATGTAACTAGTTTGACTAGAAACATTATCTTTATATCGCGTATAACCCGCTGCGGGTGTACCTTTATATTCTAGAACACTAAAGTGTTTTATTATATAAAGATGATATTGAGATAAACACATTGGATGTGAATAACAGAATTTATATTTTGAATATAAATAATATCTCAAATACATAACATGACAAATAAATAGCTCAAACTGATCTGATCAGTTAAGAAACTTAATTGTGCATAGTTGTCAGGGACACTACTAAACAAGAATCGTATATCCGCACTTTTGAAGAGCGGGTACTAGGACTGATTTGATTCTATTCAAATAAAGTCTACGAATCTAGTTTATTAAGCAAAGTGCTTAAAACACCTTTACTCGGTAAAAGTGAAAATGCCACCGATCTGTTAGCCCTAGTTCATAGTGAAGCAAGTGGGCCCGTGTCTAGCTAGGCTAGAGGTGGATATGAATATTACGTGACCTATACGGATGTGGCATCGCGTAATGGTGTGTGTTTCTTTTGAAGAACACAAATCGAAAACTTTTATAGTTTCGACACGAATAAACAAACAGATCGGTTATAGTATTACACCATCACGGTAAGACCGTAATGAAAATACTTAAGCAGTAAGTTTCTCGTATACTTGAAAGAGTATAGTATTCTTTCAATGAGGACTCCTCTCGGAACACGTCATTTTGACGGTGTGTCCGAACAGGATTAACCGAATTTTGTTAGACATAATAAGGTTAATCACGAGTCGCTTTGAGCTACCATTTCCTTCAACGGATAAACTTTAAACAGTGCAAGAACTTATTTTGAATAAGGTTCCATGATAATCTGTTTGACAGATATCATATTAGATATGAACAGGGAAGAAACGAGGTTTCTCATTCCTGACTATTTGGGTATGCTTGGCATATGTTTGGATGATACCAAACTAAAACCCAAATATGATAAGTGCCAATTGTAGGTCATCCTAGGGATACCATAAGTATTGTACTTAACACCTCACAAGAGAACAATTAGATTGTTGCTCACCATGCGGTTTTCCTAAGAGGAATACCGATATGCAGTGGTAAGTGGGAGGATAGTATAACTCGATGAAAATCGGAGTAATACTGTTCTAGGCACTGAATCTTAATGGAACATATATAGTTTATCAATGATGAAACTATACCATTAATCTTCGAATACACGAGAACAAAGGAAGTGATACGAGGTATCGACTCCCTATTATGACAAAGTGTCATGAGTCCGAAATGGATTCCATGTATATCAACCAGTTTGGATACTAGTTGATGTACCACAAGGCATTGTGCCTATTGGTACTATAAGTCTTCAAGGAAGACGTACATGGATAGCAACATACCAACGTATAAAGCTAGGCTTTTAACGGAAAGGTATCGTTATCGACATTGTGTTGATTACGATTCAACCTTTTACCTGTTGCCGCAGGTAAATCCATTTGGATAATGCTTGCTGATACGAGCATTAGTTCTTGGAATTATCATTTTGATGTAATCATAATGGTGTATGATTTAATTCAAAACGAAAATATTCTTTTGTATATAAGGAGGGTAGTGGGAGCGCACTGACAGTGGCTGTCCTATAAAATAATGATAATACGTCATTTCTTGGAAATGATATTCCCATAAAATAAATGTCGGCGAAAGCTTGGCTTTCGAAATACTCTCCGTGGAACCTTACATTGAAAAAATGTACAAAACCTGGTGTATCATACGCTTTGAGCATATGGATTCACAAACAGGCTAATCCGAGTGATAGTCACTGGATTGATGTTAGGAACATCCGTTAGTATCTTAGAGAACTAAGGATGCTGTCTTAGTCTATGGAGAAGGAGAACTTGAAGTGACTGGGATCACTGTAGCAAGTTTCCTATAACCGATAAATACGGCTAAAGGTCGCAAACGGTACTATACAGTTTGGATAACGGTGCAGTGAGCTGGAAATCTTCCAAGCAAGATACTGTTACCGAATAAACAACAATGCGGGTTAATTGCAGCAGCTGAGGCAGCAATAGAAGTCATTTGGGTCGATATAAATCTAATTAGATTAGATATAGTTCTGTTAGCAGCTGAGCTAGGCATCAGCACAGGCTAAAGAATTAATGGTCTCATCAACGATCCAGATATATACTTCTATATCATCTGATTCGTTCGGATCATACATCGTGGCGATGTGATGATCGTATAAATCGCGTTAAATGATAATCAAACAAATCCGCTGACGAAAACCTTTCCTCAGCAATTTGAGCGAACCTTACATAGTTCGGGTGTTAGACACTCGAGTGACTGGCTATGTGCCAAGTGGGAGATTGTTGGATAATATGACCCATAGCGTCACTATTTGCACAGAACATTGTGTTGTTGTAGCAAATTAACTATGTAACAAGGAAATTGCACTCTCGTCATTTGTGATTAGATCACCATAGATATATAAATGAAGAGAGGTCCCTATGATTAGTTCCTGGATTGAGATATATGAGACAGTATCAGTCCACGAAGGATTAATCATTAAATATCCCTAGCCGTAGTATTATCGAGACTGGACATCGATAATGCGGAATAGGCTAGTATTGCACTTGTGCGCGTTGTGAGGGCACAACGGCATAGTTCTCATATATAAGTATTGGATACTTATGCAAGTGCGATAGGAGGTCGTGTTTCACCGATGGTACGGGAAACAGCTTCGCTCTGGATAGACCCCTCGGAATCCCATTGGTATTATGACTATGTGTCTATGGGAGGCCGAAATCAAGGTAGGTGTGTATAGTCTTAACCTGAGACTTGCATCGCTAATACTTACGATAATCGATAAACTTTGGTTTGGTGGTTGGGGGCTTTGACCGGTTCTGTGTTCACCACTTCTGGTTTATCAGAGAGTCGTAGTGTATTGGATGTGATGTCGAGACGGAAGTATCACTCCAGTCATATTGGAGATGATGTCACGCAGGATACGGTACTAGTGCTCTTGAGTGTTGCGCAACCAATCGGGATATTGTGACCAGGTCATGTATATCCGATTATAGAGACTATGTTACCAGACATCCGATATGTGTTTCGGACGGGGCAGACACTTATCCAGCCCCAGCCCTAGCACGTGATTATCCGATACTGGACCGATACGCACAATACTTAGTATACTACGCTTGATACAGATCTATATATTCCTGTAAGAATATTTCTGGAGAATTGGGTAGGCATGGCGCTTTGCTAGAAGCCAACCTTGTCTTGTAAATCGGTATAAACGTAGTACGAGGTACTTTCGTGTTCGGATAGTCCGACGACCGTATTTACTGCCAACATATCCGGAGATCTCATGGGTCGCTTCCTGAAGATTCACCGATGATGTATGACTCGCACTTTAATTAATCTGGGATTAATTAGAAGAGAGAGAAAATTAATCTGGGATTAATTCGATGAGAGAGAAAATTAATCTGGGATTAATTACGGAGATATTTTATCTCGGATAAAATATTAATTAAAGAGAGAGAACGATTAATTTGGAATTAATCGATAAAATAATATATCCGATATATTATACGAAATTGGATTTCGACGCGGAATTAAAATTGGATTTTAATTCGGGCGAACGAATCAATTTAGAATTAATTCGTTAGCGACGTGAATAGTGATTTCGCTAGGCGTAATCATTTAATTACGACGCGACGGAAAATTCGTTAATTTGGAATTAGCGAACCCGAGCCCGAGTGTGATTGCGAGCGCGTTCGCATTTCGAATTCGAGCGCGGCACGCAAGTCACATCAAGCGTCAAATCATTAGTCACATCATGCGTCAAATCAATTGTCACTTTGAGTGATGTGACTTGACAACATGTCACTTTATTAAAGGTGATGTGACTTTAAGTTAAAGTGATGTGATGTGACTAAAGTATGAGATGTGATTGAAAAGCATTTTGCCTTTTGACTTTTGTATTTGATTTTTGTTTTTTGAAAATGAAATAATATATAAGTAAATCATTTCATTTCTCTCTCTTCCATCCAAGCAAAACGAAATTGCTTGCTTCTCCCTCTCCCACTCACGGTTTTCATCATTTTTGGAGCCAAAATCCTCTTCTCTTCCCACGGTTTTAGAGACAAATTTCTTCTTCATTTTTGGTTTGATCAAAGACAAAGAAGATCAAGAGTGCTAGCACACACTTGAGTTGTATTATGGTGATAGGGAAACGAATTTGTGAGCTTGGAAAGCTTGAAGCTTGGAGCTTCCATGGAGGTCATCCATGGCCGATTCTTGCACCATCAAGGAGGAGCAAAACCGAGCCATCCACCACCTTTGGGAACATTGCCGAGCCATCTTGGAGGAGGAAAAGCTTGTGTTCTTTGTTTCATCAAAACCCATCAATGTGAGTTATGTTTCCGCCTTACTCCTTTGTAGTATTCATGCGAATTTTTATGCTTGATTGTTGATTTTGGGACCTTAATTAGAACTCAACAGTAAATACGCTCATCGGATTATCCGAATACGTGCGTACCTCGTACCACGTGCTTACCGATTTACAAGACATGGTTGGCTTCTAGCAAAGCACCATGCCTACCCAATTTCTCCAGTAATATTCTTACTGGAATATATAATCTATGGCAGGCATAGTATACGTAGTATTGCGTATTGCGATCCAGTATCGGATGTCACGTGTTATGCCTGGGCTGGAATTGTGTCTGCCCCGTACGAAGCACATGTCGGATGTCTGGTAACTAGTCTCTATAATTGGATGAACATGACCTAGTCATATCATCCCGATGACTGCAGTACTTAAGAGTTAGTTCTGTATCCTACGTGACATCATCTCCACTATGACTGGAGTGATACTTCCGTCTTGACATCACACCCAATACACTATGATTCTCAATAAACCCAGCAGAGGCGTACACATAACCTGTTAAAGCCCTGGACGACCAAAACCAAATCATATTAATTGTCGCAAGTATTAGCGGTGCAAGTCTCAAGTTAAGACCAAATACACCTACCCTGATTCCGGACTTCCATAGACACGTAGTCATACTACCAATGGAATTTCGAGGGGTCTATCCAGAGCGAAGCTGTTTCCGTACCATCGGTAAACACAACCTCCTAGTACACTTGCATGAGTATCCAATACCCATATATATGAGAACTATGCTATTGTGCCCTCAGAAATCGCACAAGTGTAATACTAGTCTATTCCGCATTATCGATGTCCAGTCTCGATAATACTACGACTAGGGATATTTAATGATTAATCCTTCGATGACTGATACTGTCTCATATCATCTCAATCCAGGAACTAATCATAAGGACCTTCTATCATTTTTACATCTAAGTGATCTAATCACAAATGATAAAAGTGCAATCTCCTTGTCACATAGTTAATTTGTACAACAACACCATGATCTGCACAAACAGTGGTGCTATGGGTCATAATTGTCCAACAACAAGGTCATGATTATCCGATTCAAAGAGACTAGTTGCTCGATATCCGATATGTGCTTCGTACAGGGCAGACACTATTCCAGCCCCAGGCCTTGCACGTGACATCCGATACTGGATCGCAATACATAATACTACGGTATACTACGCCTGTTATAGATCGTATATTCCATTAAGAATATTTCTGGAGAATTGGGTAGGCATGGCGCTTTGCTAGAAGCCAACCTTGTCTCGTAAATCGGTAAAAATGTAGTACGAGGTACGTACGTGTTCGGATAGTCCGACGACTGTATTTACTGCCATTATATCCAGGGATCTCTTGGGTCACTTCCTGAAGATTCACCGATGACGTATGATTTGAACTTAATTAATCTGGGATTAATTATGAAGAGACTTTATCTTGGATAAAGTACTATTTGAAGAGAGAGAAAGATTAATTTGGAATTAATCGATAAATAATATATTCGATATATTATTCGAATTAGATTTCAACGAGGAATTAAATTGGATTTTAATTCGGGCAAACGAGTTAATTTAGAATTAATTCGTTAGTGATGTGAATAGTAATTTTACTAGGCATAATTATTTAATTAAATTCGATTTAATTACGTCGCGACGGAAGTTGGTTAATTCAGAATTAGCAAACCCGAGCCCGAGAGTATTTACGGGCCCACTCGTATTTGGAATCGTGTGGGGCCCACATGTCACATCAACCATCACATCACTTGTCACATTTATTCACTTTATTGTGATGGGTTTAGGTGAGTTGGTGAAAGTGTGTAAAACACTCCAAAGTCAAAGCACATGTGTGAGATATACCAAATCCAATTTTTGGTATATGATTATTATTGTTTTTGAAACAAATACACACAAGCTCACTTCTCTCTCCCTTGGCTGAATGCAGTGCATGGTTTTTCCCTCTCCATTTTCTTTCATCTTCACCAAAATTTGAAAGGAAAAACTTGTAGAATTTTATTGCATTAATTCTCTAAGGCTAGCACCTTCAAGGAATCATCAAGAGATGATAGGGAAACCTATTCAAGAGCTTGGAAACTCAAAGAAAAGCTTGGAGCTACTACTTCCACCTTGGCCGAATTCTTGGACTGCTTGGAGGAGTAACTTTATTGTTTGACGCATCCAAAATCTGTCAATGTAAGTGTGTTTCCGCCACTCTTCTTTTATTCATTCATGATTTTATGCTTATTTGATATTGAGATTAAACTTAGAAACCCAATAATGGTATCTATGAGCCTAAATGAGCATGAAATGAATTAGGGTAAAATTTGGGTAAAATCAATGTGAGCATGATTTGATAAAATTGATTGATTGAGTATGCTTAATTTTTGATATATTAAGGTTGGATTGGATCAATTTCATGAATTATTGATTGGATCAATTTTTTGCCCACCATTAGGCTTGGCCGAATGTGACTACTACCTTAGGTTCTTGGTATTTTTTGTTTTTATGATCATTGGATGACTTGAAACGAATGGGAAATATCGATTTGTAATTCGATCGGATTGAAAAACGAAATCGGATATAAACCCTAATCATGGCCGAGAGCTTTAGATCATGTAAAGACTTGATTTTTTATTCAAAAATGTTGGACATTAATTGAACAAATAGATACATAATTAATTGGTTAAATTGTATTTTGGAAATATTAATTTGGGTAATTAATTGATGTATTACACTTGGTTAATTAAATTTTAAAATTTGGAATTTTAAAATTTGATTAATGGGCTTAATTATGAATTGGGCTTGAAAATGTTATATTTGGGCATAATGGGCTTGGTTGGGCCAAGTTGGTTTAGGCCAATTGGATTGGATCCAAATTGGGCCTAAATCAATCCATTAAGTCCAAATGTAATAAATGGGCTTTAAAGTGTAATTGGGCCTTATGGGCTAAAATTGTTTTCTTAGCAAGTAAGGGTGATTCCTTAATTGGGCTTGGTAATTAGGTTTGACCCATATTGACCAATGCCCATGCCTTATGAAATCAATTGAAAGCCCATCGGACTTTAATTAAACATACATTGGATGTTAGTTGGGCTTTGAGACCCGATAAGATTAGATTTGGAATCTAATTTGTTAAAGTGCATTAAAAGGTGTAAATATTTAATTCGAAATTAAATAAATGAATTAGTATTGAATACATATTAAATTAGATTTAACGAGTAGTTCGATATAATTCAAGAATGCGTACTTTAAGTACTTATTCTCAAACGAGTTGGACTTGCGCAAAATCTAATCGTTGTTTGAACATTGGATGATCACATAATTAAAGACTAATTAATTGGATTAGATTGGTTGAATTGCATGCTATGAATGAATATATGGATGTGTTGAATGAATATCGTATATCGGATGGATGTTAGAATGGAAAGGGCAATTTTAGAAATTATTGTAAATTTAGAATTTACAAATTGGACCTGCGTGTCCAGCCTTATCTCTCATTATTTCTTTGTATTCTCTTCTCACATAATTCCCTTCAATGTAATGAGGTTTCTATTATTGTATTATGTAATTGGGTAGAAGTAGAATAGTGCTAGCCGGGGAGAGGAAAGTGAGTGATTTGTTCTAGGAATAATCTGTTTAAATATTCATCCGCATATCATTTTTAATTTACTTTTCGTGCCTTATGATGTTTTAGAAGCATGCTTAAGGGTGTATGATGAGACCTTAACAAAGATAATAAATTGGTTGCCAATTTACGCAAAAACCCTCAAATCATAATTAAGCGTTTTTCCTTCCGTTGAGTGATTCTTACTCAAGATCCAAGTTGGCATTGGTTTGTTGGCCAAAGCCAAGACCTTTGTCAATTGCGGATGTGTTTGAATCATGAGAGTTTTATTCCATATCGGTGTCTTGTCCAAGTTGTGATTTGTTGGCCAAAGTCAAGATCACTTCTTGTCCATCGACATTGATTACGAAGCTTTCCATGTCAATGGGTCCCCGCTTAACTGGAATCATTAAGCTTGTTGTGCCAAAGCCAAGGCTTAGTTGATTCAGAGGAAAAATGTTAGGCAAATATATTGGATATATTGGCATATGTATTGTATATATGTTTCGAACTTGGATGTCCACCTACCGGATCTAGGAATTGGATGAGATCCAATTGATCTTCGAGATCTACCTAGTTAAATATCATACAGCTTGTCGCCAAAGTCAAGGTTGTGTGTTATTTAACGGGATCCTACCCACTAGGAAACTGGGTTTCCCGAGTACTCGATAGAGGGTTAGAGGCTCGCCGAAATAGTGGGAGGCTAGTATTAATTTGTAATTTCATTCAGATACTTAGCTTTACGAGCTTTCAAATTATTTCGTCAAAATTATTTTATTAGTTGGACTAATATAATGTTATTTTTCTTGTAACAGTTAGACTGTACCCTATATCGTTGATTAGATAGTTAGACTATCGTAATTAGGATGACAGGAACGGGAAATGTCCGAGATATTATCATGGGCGAAAATGTCTTTAAGGGCACGAACTTTGCCGATTGGGAAATGAATCTAAGGATAGTCCGTGGAGCCGAGAGGCTGTTGTATACTATACAGACACCTCTTGGGCCTAAACCCAAACCTGATCAGTTACTTGAGCTGGAGCTTTGGAAAACTCACAGCGATGACAATGATACTGCTCAGTCTATTATGCTTGCTCTATGACTCAGCATTTCTATCGACAGAACAGAGACTTGGATCCCTATAACATGTTGGCGAGGTTGCACGATCTTCACCATTTTAACAAAAGAACGCAAAGATATGAGTTGCAAAAGAAGCTCTTCCGTTCACATATGTCAGAAGGCATGTCTGTTGAGTCCCATGTGGCACAGATGATTACTGACATAGATGAACTAGCTCAGATGGGGATAGTCTTAGAGGCTGAGACTACTATAGATTTGATCTTGCAGTCTCTCCCCGATACCTGGAGATAATTCATCATAAACTATAAACTGATGAACACAGATGATACTCTTGGAGAGTTGTTGTTTATTCTCAAGGAAGCTGAGAATGAGCTTCTCAAGGGTAATAAACACGAGGTTCACTTTGCTTCGACATCTCAGACACCAAGGGCTGGGCCCAATGCGACTGGAGGTGTGAAGAAGAAGAAGTATAAAAGAAAGGGCAAGGCCAAATCGTCAAAGGCTTCTGGGAAGCCAAATGATAAATCTCAGGATGTATGCCTCCAGTGCGGAAAGCGGGGTCACTGGAGGCGTGACTGCCGCGAGTACAAGAAGCTCCAGAAGGAGATTAAAGCTGACAAGGCACTGGCTACAGGTATGTTTGTTATTGAAATAAACATGACTATTTCTAGTTTTAAAAATTGAATTTTTGATTCTGGTTGTGGTTGGGTACTCATATATGTACTGATGTGCAGGATCTGTGGATTAGTATGAGACTGACCTCATGGGAGATTGATCTACGTGTCAGAAATGGGGCACTAGTCGCCGTTTTGGCCGTTGGCACTTTTGTTTTGGAATTGCCCTTGGGGCATGTACTAGAACTTAAAGACTGTTATTAGTACCTAGTTTGACTAGGAGTATTATTTCTGTATCTATGTTAACCCAATGTGGGTACACTTTTGTATCTAGAAACACCAGGTGTTTTATTTATAAAAATGAGATAAAAATTTACACTGCTGAAGAAAATAATGGTCTTTATATGTTGAATATAATCAATCTCAAACATATAATATCAAACAAAAGGCTCAAAATGAGTAACAAAGATGAACTTATATGTGGCAATGTCGTCTGGGACACATAAACAAGACTCCCATATCCACACTTTCGAAGAGTGGGTACTTGGACGGATTGATCCAAATTCATATGACGTCTGTGAATCTTGCTTATTAGGCAAAATGCCTAAATCACCTTTTAGCGGTAAAGGTGAACGCGCCACCGAACTGTTAGCCCTCGTTCATAGCGACGTATGTGGGCCCATGTCTAGCCAGGCTAGAGGTGGATATGAATACTTCGTAACCTTTACGGTTGATGCATCTCGTTATGGTTATGTGTATCTTATGAGACACAAGTCAGAAACTTTTGAGAAATTCAAAGAGTTTCGACACGAAGTAGAAAAACAGACCGGCAATAGTATAAAGACATTATGGTCGGACCGTGGTGGCGAATACTTGAGCAATGAGTTTCTAGATTACTTGAAAGAATATGGTATTCTTTCACAGTGGACTCCTCCTGGAACACCACAATTAAACGGTGTGGCCGAACGGAGAAACCGAACTTTGTTGGACATGGTTAGGTCTATGATGAGTCGCACTGAGCTACCTATTTCCTTCTGGGGATATGCATTAAACAGTGCAATTTTTATTTTGAATAAGGTTCCCTCAAAGTCTGTTCAACAGAATCCGTATGAAATATGGACAGGAAAGAAATTGGGTTTCTCATTCCTGAAGATTTGGGGATGCTAGGCATACGTCAAACATTTGGAAGGTACCAAACTTGAACCCAAATCAGATAAATGCCTATTCGTAGGATATCCTAGGGAAACCAAAGGATATTACTTCTATCACCCACGAGAGAACAAAGTATTGTTGCTCTACATATGGTTTTCCTTGAGAAGGAATTCCTAAATGTAGTGGTTAGTGGGAGGAAAGTAGAACTCGATGAAAATCGAAGTGATATGTTCCTGGCATAGAATCCTCAACGGAACATGAACATTCCATCCGGGATGAGACTGTACCACAATCTTCTATTACACAAGGATCGCGTAGGTCGGAGAGAGTCAGGAAACAACCTGAGAGGTATGGGTTTCTGATCTCACCTCATGTGGATATTAATCTCATTGAGGATAACGAACGGCTACGTATGAGGAAGCGATACAAGATATCGATCCATGAAGTCCGAAATGGATTCCATGTACACCAACCAAGTTTGGACACTGGTTGATGCACCAGAAGGCGTAAAGCCTATTGGTAAATGGGTCTAAAGAAGAAGACCGACATGGATGGCAACGTACAAACGTACAAACTAGGCTTGTAGCGAAGGGGTATCGTCAACGACATGGTGTCGATTACGATGAAACTTTCTCACATGTTGCCATGATTAAATCCATTCGGAGAATTCTTGCTATTGCTCATATTTTGAGTACGAGATATGGCAGAGGACATTAAAAACCATTTTCCTTAACGAAAACCTTTTGGAGGATATTTACATGCAACAGCCTGACGGTTTTATCGTGCCAAGACTTGCAATCAAGGTTTGTAAGTTAAATCGGTCTATTTATGGGCTGAAGCAAGCATCGCGGTCATGGAACCAACGTTTTGATGAGATCATAAAAGAATATGATTTCATTCAAAACGAAGATGATCCTTGTGTATATAAGAAGGTTAGTGGGAGTGCACTGACTTTTATTGTCCTTTATGTTGACGATGTATTGCTTATAGGCAATGACATTCTCATGCTAACGTTGGTGAAAGCTTGGCTTTCATTGAAATTTCCATGAAAGATCTGGGAGAAGCAGCCTTTATTCTGGGAATAAAGATCTACCGGGATAGATCTAGAAAGCTGCTTGGACTCTCACAGAGTACGTACATTGACAAAGTGTTGAAGAGATTCAACATGGATCAGTCCAAAAAGGGACTGTTGCCAATGTCACATGGTGTCTATCTATCTAAGGACATGTGTCCTAAAACTCAAGATGAGAGAGACAACATGAGTCGGATACCGTTTGCCTCGGCATTCGGATCGATCATGTATGCCATGATATGTACACGACCTGATGTCTCCTATGCTTTGAGCATGTGTAGTCGCTATCAGGCCGATCCAGGTGAAGGTCACTGGATGGCGGTTAAGAATATCCTAAAGTATCTTAGACGAACTAAGAATGCTTTCTTAATCTATGGAGATGGAGAACTTGAGGTAACTAGGTATACCGATGCAAGTTTCCAAGCCGACAAAGACGACTGTAAGTCACAATCCGGGTACATATTTTGTTTGAATAATGGAGTAGTGAGCTTGAAATCTTCCAAGCAAGAGATTGTTGCCGATTCAACAACAGAAGCGGAGTACGTTGCTGCAACTGAAGTAGCAAAGGAGGCAGTTTAGATCCGAAAGTTCCTAATTGGATTAGGAGTAATTCCGTTGGCAGTTGAGCCTGTCCCATTGTACTGTGACAATAACGGAGCTATAACGCAAGCTAAGGAACCGCGGTCTCATCAATGATCCAAGCATGTTCTTCGATGTTTCCATCTGATTCATGAGATCATACATCGTGGCGATGTGAAGGTCGAGAAGGTCGCATCAGATGACAACATGGAAGATCCGCTAACGAAAGCTATTCCTCAGTAAAAGTTTGAGCGACATGTACATAGTTCAGGTATTAGATGCTTGAGTGACTGGCTATAGGCCAAGTGGGAGATTGTTGGACAGTTATGACCCATAGCGTCACTGTTTGTAAAAGACATTGTGTTTTGTACGAAATTAACTATGCAGTAATGAAATTGTCTTTTACCGTTTTGTATTTATTTACTTTGATATACAAATGGTAGAAGTCCTTATGATTAGTTCCGGATTGAGATGATATGAGACAGTATCAATCCATAAAGGTTTAATCATTAAACATCCCAAGTCGTAGTATTATCGAGAATGGACATCGATAATGCGGAATAGACTAGTATTGCACTTGTGCGCGTTGTGAGGGATAACGGCATAGTTCTCATATATTTAAGTATTGGATACTTATGCAAGTGCGATAGGAGGTCATGTTTTACCGATGGTACGGAAAACAGCTTCGCTCTAGATAGACCCTGCGGAATCTCATTGGTAGTATGTATATGTGTCTATGAGAGTCCGCTTCAGGGTAGGTGTATTTGGTCTTAACCTGAGACTTGTATCGCTAGTACTTGCGACAATCGGTAAACTTTGGTTTTGGTCGTCCAGGGCTTTAACAGGTTCTGTGTACGCCTCTACTGGGTTTATTGGGAATCGTAGTGTATTGGATGTGATGTCAAGACGGAAGTATCACTTCAGACCTATGAAGATGATGATCACGCAGGGATTCAGAACTGGTTGTCTATTGTGTGCAACCATCGGGATAATATGACAAGGTCATGATTAGCCGATTCAAAGAGACTAGTGGCTCGATATCCGATATGTGCTTCGCATGCGGCAGACATATTCTAGCCCCAGGCCTTGCACGTGACATCTGATACTGGATCGCAATACATAATACTACGGTATACTACGCCTGGTATAGATCGTATATTCCATTAAGAATATTTCTGAAGAATTGGGTAGGCATGACGCTTTGTTAGAAGCCAACCTTGTCTCGTAAATCTGTAAAAACATAGTACGAGGTACGTACGTGTTCGGATAGTCCGACGACCGTATTTACTGCCAACATATCCAAGGATCTCTTGGGTCACTTCTCGAAGATTCACCGATGACGTATGATTCGAACTTATTAATCTGCGATTAATTACGGAGAGACTTTATCTTGGATAAAGTACTATTTGAAGAGAGAGAAAGATTAATTTGGAATTAATCGATAAAAAAATATATTCGATATATTATTCGGAATTAGATTTCAACGAGGAATTAAAATTGGATTTTAATTCGGGCAAACGAGTTAATTTAGAATTAATTCGTTAGCGACGTGAATAGTAATTTTGCTAGGCATAATTATTTAATTAAATTCGATTTAATTACGTCACGACGGAAGTTAGTTAATTCGAAATTAGCGAACCCGAGCCCGAGAGTGTTTGCGGGCCCACCCGTATTTGGAATCGTATGGGGCCCACATGTCACATCAACCATCACATCACTTGTCACCTTTATTCACTTTATTGTGATGGGTTTAGGTGAGTGGTGGTGAAAGTGTGTAAAACACTCCAAAGTCAGAGCACATGTGTGAGATTTACCAAATCCAATTTTAGGTATATGATTATTATGTTTTTGAAAAAAATATACACAAGCTCACTTCTCTCTCCCTTGGCCGAATGCAGTGCATAGTTTTTCCCTCTCCATTTTCTTTCATCTTCACCAAAATTTGAAAGGAAAAACTTGTAGAATTTTGTTGCATTAATTCTCTAAGGCTAGCACCTTCAATGAATCATGAAGAGGTGATAGGGAAACATATTCAAGAGCTTGGAAACTCAAAGAAAAGCTTGGAGCTATACTTCCACCTTGGCCGAATTCTTGGACTGCTTGGAGGAGTAACTTTGTGTTTGACGCATCCAAAATCCGTTTAATGTAAGTGTGTTTCCGCCACTCTTCTTTGTTATTCATTCATGATTTTATGCTTATTTGATTTTGGGATTAAACCTAGAACCCAACACTATCACCATAAAGTAACAAAATTAACTAGTTGACGTGACTTGTGGGCCCCACTTTGATTTAAATCCGAGTGGGCCCTCAAACACGTTTCGGGCTCAGGTTTGTTAATTCCGAATTAACGAATTTTCCGTTTCGACTTAATTAAATCAAATTTAAATAAATAATTATGTCTGGCAAAATTACTATTAAAGTCGCTCGCGAATTAATTATAAATTATTTCGTTCGCCCGAATTAAAATCCAATTTTAATTCCGTTATGAAATCTAATTTCATTTAATATATCGAATATATTATTTTATCGATTAATTCCGAATTAATTGTTCTCTCTCTTCTAATAGAATTTTATCTCAGATAAAATCTCTCCGCAATTAATCCTAGATTAATTTTCTCTCTCTCTTCTAATTAATCC
Organism: Zanthoxylum bungeanum; assembly: GCA_019454045.1. NCBI lineage: Eukaryota > Viridiplantae > Streptophyta > Magnoliopsida > Sapindales > Rutaceae > Zanthoxylum > Zanthoxylum bungeanum. Next base: position 3,630 of record SKCR01019462.1, on the reverse strand, counting down.
AAGATTAATTATGTTCGAGTCGTACGTCATCGGTGAATCTTCGGGAAGCGACCCATGAGATCCCTGGATATATTGGCAGTAAATCTGGTCGTCGGATTATCCGAACACGTGCGTACCCGGTACCACGTTCTTACCGATTTATAAGACATGGTTGGCTTCTAGTAAAGCATCGTGCCTACCCAATTCTCCAGAAATATTCTTTTAAGGAATATGTAATCTTTTTCAAGCGTAGTATACGTAATATTGCGTATTACGATCCAGTATCGGATGGCACATGCTAGGCCTGGGGCTGAAATTGTGTCTGCCCCGTAGGAAGCATATATCGGATCTCTGGTAACTAGTCTCTATAATCGGATAATCATGACTTAGTCATTATCCCGATGACTGCAGTTCTTAGAGTACTAGTTCTGTATCATACGTGATCATCATCTCCATATTACTGAAGTGATACTTCCATCTTGACATCACATTCAATACACTACAATTCTCAGTATACCCAGAAGAGGCGTACACAGAACCTGTTAAAGCCCCGAACGACCAAATCCAAAGTATATTGATTGTCGCAAGTATTAGCGATGCAAGTCTCAAGTTAAGACCAAATACACCTACCCTGATTCGGATTCCCATAGACACATAGTCACACTACCAATGGGATTCCGAGGGGTCTATCCAGAGCGAAGCTGTTTCCGTACCATCGGTAAACACAACCTTCTATTACACTTGCATGAGTATCCAATACCCAAATATATGAGAACTATGTCGTTATGCTCCCATAACACACACAAGAGTAATACTAGTCTATTCCACATTATCGATGTCCAGTCTCGATAATACTACGACTAGGGATATTTAATGATTAAACCTTAGTGGATTAATACTGTCTCATATCTTATTAATCCGGAACTAATCATATGGACTTTTATCATTTATATATATCCCGGTAATCCAATTACAAATGATAAAAGAGTAATTTCCTCTGTCACATAGTTAATTTGTACAACAACACCATGTTCTGTGCAAACAGTGATGCTATGGGTCATAATTGTCCAACACTGGGCAGGTTACGGATGACCGGGATATTACAGTGAGATTCTTGGGTTAGCACGATTAATGACATTATCAACATCATACCTATGATCATATGGGTAGACAATTTCCGTACCCTAGGTCAATAGGTGGGGATACAGTGAGGTGAGGGACCGTATCATATGTAAATCGCATACAGAATGCGTATATATATCTTTCATTCTCATTTAGGGGCTTTGGCATGTTGCTAGATTTCAACCTTGGTCATTGAAATCGAACGACCATCTGATCGGAGGATAATTTATGTTGATTAAATTATCACGATTCATTTCATGTCCAACTTGAGGAGAACCCAAAAGATCACACACAACAAAGTCGAAATCAATGGTTAACATAACACAGTACATATTTAACAGCATATATGATTGCTTTAGGAATTATTCATAAATGGTTTAATGTGTTTAATTATTGAACGGATCATTTATAAGGTTCCATAGTGGCTTAGGGATTGGTGAATGACGATAGGGGCACTTTGGGAATTGGAATAAATAAATGATTTAAAAAATTACTATTCACATGAATAGTAATGTGTGAATAGTACCGTGCAAATAGTAAAAAAAATTTATTTATTTTTGTTATTTGTTTTGAATTCCAATTCGGCCCAACTCTTATTAGGGTTTTATAATCTCATTAAACTACTAAATTAAGATCCAATGACTAAGATTAAATTGGCTTTTTTCCCACATCGGATTCTTAATTAATTTTTGTTGTCTTTGGAGCACTATATAAACCCAAAGAATTCTTCACAAATTTTTGCACCAAACCTTTCATATCTTGGGTTTTTATAAGTGAGTAACTCTAAATTTTAAGAGTAATCCATTGATTTTTAGGATCCTTAAGTCTAATTGACTAGAGGAACCTTGATAAGTACATGAAAATGTACTTTAAAACATCACTTATCTAGGTTTATTGTTTAGTATTTAGTTATATATTTATATTTTTATCAATAATTTGATTGTTATATTAATTTAGAAATATTTATTATACACTAATAGTGATTTTATTTGTAGGAATGTTAACATATGGATCCTGGGATAATATTACAAGTGTTCAGGGAAATCGAGAACGCGAAGAGGAAAGATTGTACTGGCGTCGCGGCGCCACAATCCCATACAAAATCCAGGGAGTATGGCGCCACGGCGCCATGTGAAGGCAAAAGGCGGCGCCATTTGTTAAGCAGAAAGTTGGCGTGAAGAAAGCAATAAACCGTGGGCCATGAGAGAGGAGTTTCAATTTGACCAAAAGAAGAAAAAGCCATGCACGTGACCAAGAGAGAACCAAACCAGTCGAAATTGTTGACTAAGTCACATGGGCCCAGGATCCAAAACAAATTAGGTTTCAAAATTATTCATTATTTAAAGAACAGCAGCTTAAGAAATAAAGGGGGCTGTTGGGCGTGAAGCAGCTCAGGCTGCTGCGCATAAAACAGCAAAAATATTCAGAGACCGTGCAGAGAGTGCCGAGAGTTCAGAGAAGAAATCAGATTCCAGAAGTCGGGACATGGAGCCGTGATGATTCAGAACAATATTCATCTCCAATCCCGGGTTATTTTTATTTCTTTTATGGGAAACTAATCTCATAGGCAAAGCTAGGGATGAACTCTTGTGTTGAATTTTTATTGTTTATGTTGTTGATTCTTGAACGAACCTTTTTATCGTTAATAAAATTAATGTTTATTGTTTTTCTATTTTTCGTTTCGATTTATTAATCCAGAAATTATATTTTGTCAAATCCCATATAGATCCAGTCATGCTTCTTCTATGTGTGGTTTGCGGATTTAATTGTGACTGGTAAAGTTGTTTTGCGTGTTTGTCTTCTGCTGCAGTATTGCCTGAGGGTATATTATTCGACGTTAGATAGCTCGTAACGATGGCTTTTGTGGTGCTGTTAACATAGGGAAAATAATCATTAATTACCTTAGATTTTGAATATGTGTATGATAATTGAATATTTCCGTTGTTGTGGTTTGGGGATGTGAAACCTTCAATTGTGTAATAAAAGGGATCAATAACTAAATATAGAAGTTCGATGCAAGAGGGATTCCCGAAGCTTTGTCGTATCTCTCTGCCATTATCTTTTAATATCTTTTTATTATTTTATTTCCCTTAATTTAATTCCCAATTTTTATCGTTTTATTTATTAAGTTACCGTTAACGTTTTTGTTTGAGTAAATTAGTTCATGTAACCATCTCTCTGTGGAATCGACACCCCAACTGTAATGCGATAACCGCGAGTAATATTTGGGCGTAATCAAAATTTGGCGCCGTTGCGGGGAGACGGTTTACAACAAAAGGACCAGGTTTGCTTAGTCAATAACGAAGCGGTAGGTAACTCGTTCTTTTTTTTATTATCAACATTCTATTTTATTTTTATTTTTAATTAATTCTTTTTTTTCTAGTCTTTTACTTTAGTATTTATTTTAGTTGTTTTATTTCTGTTTTAGTTAGTTAATTTTAAGTTTAGTTTATTTTTTGTTTTTATTTTATTTATTTGTTTATTTTTATTTTATTTATCGTATTAATTGAGCTTCAATTACATGTCTAG
>SKCR01019461.1:0-79159 GCA_019454045.1 Zanthoxylum bungeanum | reverse complement strand
ATGACACACTTCACAACCCCGGTACAAAACCAGATTAGTTTTCAAGGGATTCAATCAGAGGAAAGGCATTGCCTTTGATGAAATCTTCTCTCCATTTTTGAAAATGTCAATCATCATAGTGGTACTCAGCTTAGCAGCAAGCCTCAACTTGGAGATTGAGCATATGGATGTCAATACCGCATTTCTTCATGGGGATCTAGAAGAAGAAACTTATATGGAGCAACCAAAAGGCTTCAGAGTCAAAGGAAAAGATGACTATGTGTGCAGACTCATGAAAAGTCTCTATGGTTTGAAACAGGCATCGAGACAGTGGTACATGAAGTTTGAATCAGTTATGGGGGAGTAGGTATACAAGAAAACTACTTCAGACCATTGTATTTTCGTTCAGAAATTTTCTGACGACGACTTTATCATCTTACTGCTGTATGTAGATGATATGTTGATAGTTGGCCGGAATCAATCGAGGATTGATAATTTGAAGCATCAATTGAGTAAGTCTTTTGAGATGAAAGACTTGGGGCCTGAAAAATAGATTCTTGGAATCCGGATCGGCCGTGATCGAAAAGCCAAGAAATTATACTTGTCACAGGAGGAGTACATTGAGAAGGTGCTTCAGTGATTCCAGATGGCCAAAGCTAAAGCGGTTAGAACTCCTCTTACTACCCACTTTAGATTCAGTACACAACAGAGTCCCTATACTGAGATAGAGAATGAGGAAATGAAATAGGTTCCATACACCTCAGCAATGGGAAGTCTCATGTATGCCATGGTGTGCACAAGGCTAGACCTAGCACACGCAGTTGGATTGGTCAGCCGGTTTATGTCAAACCCAAGAAAAAAACACTGGAATTCTGTCAAATGGATAATGCGATATCTATGAGGTGTTGGACAATTATGACCCATAGTGTCACTATTTGTACAGATCATGGTGTTGTTGTACAAATTAACTATGTGACAAGGAGATTGCACTCTTATCATTTGTGATTAGATCACCTAGATGTATAAATGATATGAGGTCCTTATGATTAGTTCCTGGATTTAGATGATATGAGAGAGTATCAGTCCTTGAAGGATTAATCATTAAATATCCCTAGTCAGAGTATTATCGAGATTGGACATCGATAATGCGTAAAAGACTAGTATTACACTTGTGCGCGTTGTGAGGGCACAATAGCATAGTTCTCATATATTTGGGTATTGGATACTCATGCAAGTCTAATAGGAGGTTGTGTTTTACCGATGGTACGAAAAACAGCTTCGCTCTGGATAGACCCCTCGGAATTCCATTGGTAGTATGACTATGTGTCTATGGAAGTCCGAAATCAGGGTAGGTGTATTTGGTCTTAACCTGAGACTTGCACCGCATATACTTGTGACAATCAATATGCTTTGGTTTTGGTCGTCCAGGGCTTTAACTGGTTCTGTGTACGCCTCTGCTGGGTATATTGAGAATCGCAGTGTATTGGGTGTGATGTCAAGATGGAAGTATCACTTCAGTCATAGTGGAGATGATGTCACATAGGATACGGTACTAGTACTCTTATGTACTACAGTCATCGGGATGATATGACTAGGTCATGCTCATCCGATTATAGAGACTAGTTACCAGACATCCGACATGTGCTTCGTACGGGGCAGACATAATTCTAGCCCCAGGCCTAGCACGTGACATCCGATACTGGATCGCAATACAGAATACTACGTATACTACGCCTGGCATAGATTGTATATTCCAGTAAGAATATTTCTGGAGAATTGGGTAGGCACGGTGCTTTGCTAGAAGCCAACCATGTCTTGTAAATCCGTAAGCATGTGGTACGAGGTACACATTGAATCGGATAGTTCGATAACCAGATTTACTGCCAACATATCCAGAGGTCTCTTGGGTCGCTTCCCAAAGATTCACCGATGACAGTTGACTTAAACTAGAATTAATCTGGGATTAATTTAGAGAGAGAAAATTAATCTGGGATTAATTGAGGCTTTATTTAATCTGGGATTAAATGTGTTCGGAAGAGAAAGAACGCGATTAATTTGCAATTAATCGGTGAAATAAATTTAATAGTTAAATTTGATTTTTCTATTTAAATTATTAGTATGGGCTAAAATTAATATATCAGATATATTAATATGAATTGGATTTCATTATGAAATTAAAGTTGGACTTTAATACGAGCAAACAGATTAATTTAGAATTAATTCGTAAACGGCATTCGTAATATATTTACGAGGCGTCGTCATTTAATTAAATTAGATTTAATTATTTAGCGACAGAAATTCGTTTAACCGGATTAAACGAATTCGAGCCGTGGCAAACATTCGTAGAATCTATTTGAATTTTGAATTCAAATGTGGGGCCCACTTCACATGTGGTAATTGGGAGGGTAGTTGGCATTTATGCCAAGCCACCAACTTTCCAACTACCTTGGAATGGTTTTGGTGAAACCATTTACCCAACCACCTATTTAGGTAAAAGGGTAAATTGGTTTTACCAAAAGGCATCTCTCTCTCTCTCATTACACAACACTTACTTACAAACAAACCCTAAGAACTCCTCCATGGGCGTCAGCTTCCTCAATCTCTTCACTTTGATTTTGTTGCAAAATCAAACTAGCTAGCACTTCAAGAAGTCTTCTAAGGTGATAGAGAAACCAACTCAAAGCTTGGAATCAACACAAATGTTGGATCTTGGAGATCTTCATGAAACCAACTCAAAGCTTGGAATCAACAAAGGAAGGATCTTGGAAATCAACTCAAAGCTTGGAATCAACAAAGTATGGATCTTGGAGATCTTCTTCTCAAAATTTTAAAAGCTCAAATCCATTCAATGTAAGTAATTCCTCAACTTATAATGAATTTATGAACACCTTTTCTTGCTTATTAGATCCTTGCCATGTTCTAGGAACACTAACAATGGTATCAAGAGCCAGGTTTTAAGCATGAAAATTTTAGGGTTCATGAGACTAAAATTTGGGGCTTTTGTGTTTTGAGCATGATTTCTTCAAATTGATGGTTTGAGCATGCTTAGATTATGTTAACTTAGAGTTGTGCATGATTAGATTTGAGATAAATTGATTGGATCAAAATCTACAAAAAAACATATCTTGGCCGAATACCCTACTGCAGTGGACTGCACTTTGAAATTTTTTTTTTAACAACATTGGATGTGTTTAAATGCATGATTAAATGTTGATTGTTGGTTTGATTAGATTAGAATCAAAGTCAATAATGTTTATGTAAAATTCAAAGAGCATGTTGAGCATGAAATGATGTGTTTTGGCTTCAATTTGTGTTGAGCATAAATTGATGGATTAAGCATGATTAATTAAGTTAATTGGTATTTTGGAAATATTGAGTTTAATTAATTAATCATGGATAATACACTTTAATTAAAATAATTGTGATATTTGGAATATTATAATTATGTTAATAAGCCTTTAAATTATGAATTGGGCTAAAAGTGTGTATTTGGGCTTAATGGGCTTGGTTTGACCAAGTTTGGTTTTGGAATTTTGGATTGGATCCAATTGGGCCCAAAATCAATTCCATAAAGTCCAAATACATCACTTGGCCGTTTAAAAAATTTAATTGGGCCTAATGGGCCTAAATTAATTTGTAGGCAATATGGTGATTCCTATTGGGCCTTGGCAATTTGGGTTTGACCCATTATGGCCAAAGCCCATGCCTTAAGAATTAATTAAAAGCCCATTGGACTTTATTAAAATGACATTGCATGTTATTGGGCTTTGAGACCCATTAAGATTGGATTTGGAATCCAAGTCTTTAAGACAAATAAATAAGTGTAAATATTTAATTTGGAATTAAATTAGAATTAGTATTAAATACAAATAAATTGGATTTAAAGTTGTAGTTCAATATAATTCAAGAATACTTACTTTGAGTATTTATTCTTAAACGAGTTGGACTCGCGCAAATCAAATCGTTGTTTGAACATTGGATGGTCATTAATCAAAGATTTAATTAATTGGATTAGATTGATTGAATAACATGCTTTGTATGAATACATGAATGTGTTGTATGAATAATGTATATCGGATGGATATTAGAAGAGCGAGGGCAATTTTGGAAATTGTAATAAATTTAGAATTTATTAAATTGGACCTGCGTGTCCAGCCTTTTTTATCTCATTATTCTTTGTATTTCTCTTCTCAACAATTCCCCTCAATGTAAATGAGGTTTCTTTATTATATTATGTAATTGGGTAGAAGTTAGAATAGTTATAGCCGGGGAGAGGAAATGGAGTGATTTGTTCTAGGAACAATTTGTGACATATCCATCCGCATATCATTATTAATTTATTTATCGCGCCTTATTATGCTTTTAGAATGCATGCTTAAGGGTGTATGATGAGACCTAATCAAAAATAATAAATTGGTTGCCAATTTACGCTAAAAACCCTCAAAACATCTTAAGCGTTTTTCCTTCCGTTGAGTAATTCTTACTCAAGATCCAAAGTTGGCATTGGTTTGTTGGCCAAAGTCAAGACCTCTGTCAATTGCGGATGTGTTTGAATCACGAGAGTTTTGTTCCATATCGGTGTCTTGTCCAAGTCGTCATTTGTTGGCCAAAGTCAAGATCACTTCTTGTCCATCGACATTGATTACGAAGCTTTCCATGTCAATGGGTCCCGCTTAACTGGAATCATTAAGCTTGTTGTGCCAAAGCCAAGGCTTAGTTGATTCAGATGAAAAAGGTTAGGAAAATATATTGGATATATTGGCATATATATTGTATATATGTTTCGGACTTGGATGTCCACCTACTGGATCTAGGAATTGGATGAGATCCAATTGATCTTAGAGATCTACCTAGTTAAATATCATACAATTTGTTGGCCAAAGTCAAGATTGTGTGTTATTTAACGGGATCCTAGCCCACTAGGAAACAAGGTTTCCCGAGTACTCAACAGAGGGTTAGAGGCTCGCCGAAAAAAATAGTGGGAGGCAAGTATTAAATTTTCAAATTTTGTTTAGATACTTGCCAATACGCGCTCATTTCATTTTCGTCATAATTTATAAATATATTACTTGGACTAATATTTAATTGTTGTTTTAATTAAACAATTGGACTGTATTCAAACTAATTCATTTATAGTTGATTATATAATTGGATTATAGTAATCGATATATTTGAATTTTACCCTTCATTTATAGTTGATTATATAATTGGATTATAGTCATCAATATATTTGAATTTTACCGATTATTTATAGTTGATTATATAATTGGATTATAGTAATCAATATAAATTTGATTTTAACCAATAAAATTGTAATTAGTTATATAGTTAGACTATAGTAATCATTACATTAGATTGTACCCGAAATCATTGATTGGATAGTTAGACTATTGGAATCAAGATAACTGAAAGATTAGTGTTTAAAACATAATCCTGGGTGAAAATGTGTTTTTAAACGACTTTAATTTTCAAATTGGGAATGAAATTTCAGGATGGTCCTAGAAACTAAAGTTACTTTATTTGATAAAATAACATATTAGGCCTAAGCCCAAAGTTAAGCAAATAGTAGAGCATGATCTTTGGAAGATTCATGTGATGATAACTTTAGTGCTTAATCCATTATACTTGTCAAAAGGACTCCTTAATTTCCTAATCAGAACTTTAGATCCTTAAAGTATGATGAAGAAATTGAAGGATCTTCATAGATCTATTCTTAGATCTTAGAAGTTTTAAATTGCAATTAATAACTCTTGGAGAGTTAATGGCTATTCTGAATGAGATAAAGCCAAAGTTTGCAATAAGGCAAGTAGCGCAAGGCGCACCTTACTTTGATTTTCTAGAAACCCAGGCTTGGCCAAAGGCTTCTGGGATATAGAAAAGGGCAAAGGCAAAATCATTACTGTCTTCTAGGAAGACAAATGACATATCCCAAGGTGTCTGCTTAAACTGTGGCAAATGGGATCACTGAAGCGTGACTGCCGTATAGACAAAGCAGACATGAAGGAATTGAAGACGAGCAAGGCTCTGACTTCAAATATGTTTTTCATAAATATGTTCACTACTAGTATTAAAATTGGATTTTAAATACTAAGTGACACATAAATATGCATTGATGTGCAGAATCTGCTATGAGCAGGATACTGACTTCAATTGAGATTAATCCGTGAATCAGAAATGGGACGAAAGTCGCTGTTTTACCGTAGATACCTAAGTTTAGGAACTACCCTTCGGATGTGTACTTAAATTAGGAAACTGTTATAATATAACTAGTTTGACTAGAAACATTATCTCTATATCGAGTATAACTCGTTGCGAGTACACCTTTATATTCTAGAACACTAAAGTGTTTTATTTTATAAAGATGATATGAGATAAACACATTAGATGTGAATAACAGTATTTATATTTTGAATATAAATAAATCTCAAAAACATATAATATGACGAACAAATAGTTGAAACTGATTTGATCAGATAAGACTTATTTGTGGCAGTGTTATCTGTGATATTAAACAAGACTCGTATATCCACACTTTTGAAGAGTGGACACTAGGACAGATTTGATTCCATTCAAATGATGTCTACGAATCTAGTTTATTAGGTAAAATACCTAAAATACCTTTTACTTGGTAAAAGTGTAAGTGCCATCGATCTGTTAGCCCTCGTTCATAGTGACGTAAGTGAGGCCATATATAGCTAGGCTAGAGGTGGATATGAGTATTTCGTGACCTTTACGGATGTGGCATCGTGTTATGGTTATGTGTCTCTTATGAAACACAAATCGGAAACTTTTAGAGTTTCGACACGAAGTAAACAAACAGATCGGCTAAAGTATTAAAACTGTCATAGTAAGACCAAGATGGAAAATACTTAAGCAGTAAGTTTCTCAAATACTTGAAAGAGTATAGTATTCTTTCAATGAGGACTCCTCCCGGAACACGTCAGTTTGACGGTGTGTCCAAACGGAGAAACCGAATTTTGTTAGACATGATAAGGTTAATCATGAGTCGCTCTGATCTACCATTTTCCTTCAAAGGGATAAGCATTAACAGTGCAATACTTATTTTGAATAAGGTTCCATGAAAATCTGTTTGACAGATTTCATATTAGATATGAACAGGAAAGAAACTGGGTTTTCTCACTCCTGAAGATTTGGGATGCTGGGCATATGTTTGGATGATACCAAACTAGAACCCAAATCGGATAAGTGCCTAATTTTAGGTTGTCCTAAGGAAACCAAAGTATAGTACTTATACATCTCACATGAGAACAATGTAATTGTTACTCGCCATGCGTTTTTCCTAAGAGGAATACCTAAATGCAGTGGTAAGTGGGAGAAAAGTAAAACTCGATGAAAAATCAAAGTAATACTGTTCCAGGCACCGATTCTTTAATGGAACACAAACAGTTCATCAATGATGAAACTGTACCACAATCTTCGAATACACAAGAACCACGTTAGTCGGAGAGAATCAGAAAACAACCTGGGATGTATGGGTTTCTGATCTCACCTCATAAAGATGTCATACTTATTGAGGAAGACGAACTGACTACATATGAGGAAGTGATATAAGGTATCGACTCCCCATTATGGCAAAGTGCCATGAAGTCCGAAATGGATTCCATGTATACCAACTATGTTTAGAGACTAGTTGTTGTACCGCAAGGCATTGTGTCTATTGGTACTATATAAGTCTTCAAGGAAGACATACGTGGATGTCAGCATACCAACATACTAAGCTAGGCTTGTAGCAGAAAGGTATCGTTATCAATATTGTGTTGATTACACTGATGACAATGGTGCCGATATGTTCATAAAATTTTTACCGAAGGAAAAGCTTGAAATATGTCGTGCCATAGCCGGGATGACAAAACTCTCCATATAGTCAAAGCATGTAGATACAGAGAACTACGATTGGCTTGATCCCAACTCAGGGTACGTAGGCAGTCATACAGATACAGCGAGGGGTGGATCCTTTTGAGGATCCGATTTGGGTGATTGATGGTCGGCTCAGATTTGTTGGATTCACGCGTGCATGTAGATACAGAGAACTACGATTGGCTTGATCCCAACTCAGGGTACGTAGGCAGTCATACAGATACAGCGAGGGGTGGATCCTTTTGAGGATCCGATTTGGGTGATTGATGGTCGGCTCAGATTTGTTGGATTCACGCGTGACACAGCTTGCATGAAACAGCCAAGCAACTTGCATGAAAATGCATGACAGCATGCAACGCGTGAAGCTATCAAAACATTTGGTACTGTTACACATGTTTTGGCAACTATAAAAGGAGCCCAAATCTCCATTGTTAAGCATCCCAAATGTGTGAGAGCAAATAAAGAGTAAATAGGTTTGAGAGTTTTTTGTAAGGTTTTGTATAAGCTTTGTAATTCTTTTGTTGGAGTAATAAAAAAAAGTTTTCTCTCATTTTTCCGCTATTGTGTGAGTTTTTATCACAACAAGATGTTTCTTCCTTTTTTCCCCTCTCTATCCTCTTTGCAGTCTTCTAGCAACCTGATGAGTGGTAATTATATCACTATTTCCCACTCATTTAACCTAATATCTTGTTAAGTTTCTCGGGTTTTCTGAACGTTTTGATGTGTTTGTGTTTTTTTGCAAATAAATAAAGTTTGGGAAGCATTGGAAGTAATTCGGGGACAAAACATTGAAAAATGACAAAAAGGGCAAAATAGTAATTTGGCGTGTCGCAACCGCTAACATGCGTCGGGAGCCTGTTAAAATGCACCGTGACACGTGTCCAAATCAGAGAAGTTTGCTAAAGTACACCGATGCTAAAATGCATCGCTAACGTGCGCCGGATGCTAACGTGTGCCTGCCACGTGTCATCATCAGAACAGATCATGCTAACATGCGCCGTGCCACGTGTCACAATCATATGGTACCGACAATTCACGTGACATGTGTCATCTTCCTATTCGACCGCATTCACCGCGTGCCACGTGTCTACCATATGTCAGCCACGTCAACTGCATTACCGAGTCATCTGCCACGTGTAGCCACGTCATCAACAGTCAATCATAGTCCGCCACGTGTCAGCATCTCAGAAGACTGAATCATACCGCGTGCCATGTGTCAAAATTTCATTATGCCGACAGAATCCGCGTGCCACGTCTGCAGTCAACCAGTCAATGCGTTTTACTCTCCGTGTACACATCGGCGTCGCGATGCGCAGACCTACACGCGTCGCGACGCGTGGCTGATCAGGATGGCTATAAATTCAGCTCATTTGCACCTCGTTTTGCTTGTGCTTTCCTTAGGGTTTTCTTAGACTTTTAAGGATTGCATCTATTTTTGTAAATTATTGTAATAATTAAATTATGTATTTTTATTTTTAATTTTAATTTCTTTTATGTTTTGCATTTAAATTTCCGCTGGGGTAAAAGGTGAAACATTTAATATAATTATCTTGGTTAATCTCACTTAATTATAATTTAACCGAATTAATTAATGGCAGACATTATTACCTCCTATATGGTCGGTTTAAATATAAATTACTTTACCGCCTATATGGCTGGTGTTTATGTGACAGATAATTACCGCCTATATGGCTGGTGTAGTTGGACTAAATGGATTACTGCCTATATGGCTGGTTTTGAATGTTTAACATTATTATTCCTGAGAAAGTAGAACATAAAATAATTTATATATTATAATAAGTGAGATTCTTAGATTTGAAATATTAAATGTGGATCCTCTAACCCCATCATTGTCTTTTTATTCTAGGGAAGTGATGAAACACAATATTCACCTACTTAATAATTGATTTATTTATATATTGGGTAATTCTTTAGTTTATTTATTGAATCTTAAGCTTAATGCTTCTTGTTTCCTGATCACCAATAAGATTTATGTGGCAAATTTAAAATGAACTTGGAAAATGGATTTTAGGTTTCAACCTTAGATTCAATAGCTCACGATCTTCCTTGAGGATAGATAAGGCTTTAATAGATTTCCTTACAGTATAGGAATATACATGTAGGGCGTGGGTAGCCATAATTGGAACTTGAACTTAATAAATTCAGATAACTTGGATAACATAGGAATATGATTAATTGAGTTACACTTGGTAGTTGCATCTGACCATCGGAAGAGGCTTTTGCATATCTTTGTGTTCCAGGATAGCAAACTAATTTATTACACATATATAAGAGAATCAATTCATCATTACAATAATATTGTGTGGAATCACAACCCTAGATTTTTATGTCTTTTGTTTATTTTCCTTAATATTTTCGTTTGTATTTTTATTTATTTATTTATTTAGCAAAACCACATGCAACCAACAAATCAAGCAATCATTCTTTTCTCTCTTTAATTAGATACTTGTAAATAAATAGAATCAATAATTAATAACAATAGTAGGAATTAAGTCATTGTGGGATCGATATTTTTATACTACTTGAACGATACGTGCGCTTGCGTTATACGCGTGTGATTATGTCGATCAAGTTTTTGGCGCCGTTGCTGGGGACTTATTTTCTTGAGTTATTAATTTTGAAGCTATCTATTTTACTTGTATCTAATTTTCTTTTATCTGTAATTTATATTTCCTTCTTTTGTATTTCAGGTGGTTGACATGTATCTTCATTGGGAGATTGCAAGATTACGAGCTTTATAAGAAAAAGATACACCCCAAATTTGGGAGCAGCAGTCCGGTTTTCTGAGGCCTGTTGTCCAGCCCAACAACTATCACTGGATGCCAGAACCAAGCAATACTACATTTGCTCATCAGAACGCAATGGGGAGATGTGAGATATGCGATAGTAACCACCCGAGCGATCAATGCATATACCTTTTAAAGTGGCAGAATTATCAGAATCATTCAAGGTACAAAGAGCCATCATATTTCATAGAACCACATTTTCCATCTTATCCACCATCCACCTACGATCTTCATCAATAACCAGAACCATCAAAGGAAGATCAGGTGATTGTCATGCTCAAAGATTGGTTCAAGGAACATGAAGCTCAAATAGATGCACAATTTCATAATCAATTAGAATCCATACAGAGAATAACAGACCAGATCAGACAATTAACAGAAAACCAGAGCAACATACCTCAAGGAGCATTTTCATATGACACTAATGAAGCCTTCGAGTACCAAACATTTCATGATGACACTTTAGCAGAGGAAGAGGCTGAGCAATATCAAGAACCAGAGGTATCAGTTCAGGAGCCCGAACCAGCAAGGTCTCGATTTGTTTTTTATTATTCGGACTTTGACGAGGATGAAGAAGCAAAGCTGTTGGTACCAACAAAAATTGAGGATAAAATTTTGTATCCTCAAAATGAAGATCTTGGAGCTTCCATTGCATAATTGTTTGAAGAAAATCTACCTGAGCCAGTCACATCAGAGGATGAAGACCTAAAATCCGACACTTCTTTACATCTTCAGTTTGACACTTATGGAGCATGCTTTTCACAAATGACAGATGAAGAATTGAATGCGGAAATCCTCAAATATATATTTGAAAAAAAGGTTGAGCAATAAGCAGAGCAAATGACTGATCATAAACATCAATGTTTTGGGGAGTACATATCAGAAATATCACCCAGAAGCTTGACAGAATGGAACATCCATTTCAAGTCAAGCACAATACGAGACCCCCTGATTTTCTTTCAGGAATCATTAGAGTGACAAAGATCAAAAAGGTGGCATGAGCACTGAATGAGACAAAACTCTTTTTGCCACTTTACTGTTGGAAGAGACCCTTTAAAAGCAACGCACACGAGATTTTCTTTAATCAGACATCCAAGACAACGCTGAAACCTCATTGACATATGGATTCCAGTCACGTCTGGATGAAGATGAAAAATTTAGCACTAGTAGGGAGGCAACTCATACAATAATTTTATTTATTTATTTATTTTAATTTTTATTGTTTTGTGTATACATGTTGTAGAATTTTTAATTTCATGTATTATTTTTGCAGGAAAAATAAAGACGGAATATTTTAGGACAAATTGAACCAATGCAAGTGGGATTTTCACGGAATAATTTGACAAAATCGCGAGGATAAAAAGTCAATCCAGAAAAGACGGCTAAGTAAGGAGTTAACTCTTGATACTCGTTTGTAGGACACAGAACTTGACGACGCTGTTCTAGGCTCGTGGACTAGTTGGTAGTAGGAGTAGCCCGTGGGGGACTAAACGGAGAATAAATGAGCCGCCACCCGATGTGAACCGGGAAAATGATTTAAGGCCGCACTCACCCCTCGCAAGGGAAGACCTCAAACCGTTGGGTTCGGAATGGTCCCTTACTTATGCCACTTGTAATAAAATGATTTGTGCAATAACTTAACCGAATCTACGCAACATATATATTCATGAGTAACCTAGATCTAGTTCGCATTCATAAAAATAAATCCTATGTCTAAGTTTGCATGCTTCAAAAGTAAGTCATCATAACGGCAAACATACGATTGTTAGACAGTTATGACCCATAGCGTCAATATTTTGTAAATGATATTGTATTATTGTACAAAATTAACTATGTAGTAATGAAATTGCCTTTTACCGTTTCGTAATTTATTTACTTTGATATAAATGGTAAGAGTCCCTATGATTAGTTCCGGATTGTGATGATATGAGACGGTATCAATCCATAAAGGTTTAATCATTAAATATCCCTAGTCGTAGTATTATCGAGATTGGACATCGATAATGCGGAATAGACTAGTACTGCACTTGTGCATGTTGTGAGGGCACAACGGCATAGTTCTCATATATTTAAGTATAGGATACTTATGCAAGTGCGGTAGGAGGTTGTGTTTTACCGATGGTACGGAAAACAGCTTCGCTCTGGATAGACCCCGCGGAATCCCATTGGTAGTATGTCTGCGTGTCTATGGGAGTCCGCTTCAGGGTAGGTCCATATGATCTTAACCTGAG
This sequence comes from Zanthoxylum bungeanum, assembly GCA_019454045.1. Lineage (NCBI taxonomy): Eukaryota > Viridiplantae > Streptophyta > Magnoliopsida > Sapindales > Rutaceae > Zanthoxylum > Zanthoxylum bungeanum. Next base: position 66,264 of record SKCR01019461.1, on the reverse strand, counting down.
ACTTGCATCGCTAGTACTTACGACAATCGGTAAACTTTAGTTTTGGTGTACACCTCTTCTGGGTTTATCGAGAATCGTAGTGTATTGGGTGTGATGTCAAGATGGAAGTATCACTTCAGACATATGGAGATGATGATCGCGAGGGATACAGAACTAGTACTCTATAATGGTTGCAACCATCGGGATAATATGACTAGGTCAGGATTATCCGATTCAAAGAGACTGGTTGCTTGATGTCCGATATGTGTATCGTACGGGGCAGACACATCTCCAGCCCCAGGCCTTACATGTGATCATCCGATACTGGTTCGATATACACTATACTACGGTATACTACGCCTGTTATAGATCTTATATTCCAATAAGAATATTTCTGGAGAATTGGGTAGGCATGGCGTTTTGCTAGAGGCTAACCTTGTCTTGTAAATCGGTAAAAACGTAGTACTTGGTACGTACGTATTCAGATAATCTGACGGCCGTATTTACTGCCAACATATCCATAGATCTCTTGGGTCGCTTCCCGAAGATTCACCAATGACGTATGATTCAAACTCAATTAATCTTGGATTAATTACGGAGAGACTTTATCTTGGATAAAGTACTATACATAGAGAGAGAACGATTAATTTGGAATTAAACGTAAAATTATTATATTCGATATAATAATCGAAATTCGATTTCGAAGCGAAATTAAAATTAGATTTTGATTCGGGCAAACGAGTTAATTTAGAATTAATTCGTTAGCGACGTAAATAATAATTTCGCTAGGCGCAATTATTTATTTAAATTCGATTTAATTAACGTCGCGACGTAAGTTCGGTATTTCGGAAATATCGAACTCGAACGCGTGAGTGCACGTGGGCCCACTTTCATTTGGAAACGTGTGGGGCCCACATGACACATGTTATTTAATTGTTAATACATTGCATGGTGATAGTGTACAATACACTCAATGGTTTTGCATGGAGTTTGAGTGTTTGACACTCTAAGCCATTGCATGATTTGTGTCATAAGTTTATTATTAATTAATAAATATTATGGCATAAATATAAATTGATTTTTTGTAACAAAAATCATTCCACTCCTCTCTCTCTCTCACATTGCCGAAACTACATGCAGTTTTGGGCTCTCCATTTCTTCAATTTTTGTGGCAAGATTTGAAGAAGTTGTGCATTCAAAATCACAACAAAGGCTAGCACCTTCAAGGGATCATACATAGGTGATATGGGAAACTAATCATTGAGCTTGGAAGGATCAAACTCGACTTGGAGTCCCTATTTTCTTCTTGGCCGAGAGCTTCACTGCACAAGGAGGAATTTCGCATCATCTTAGCATCCATTTTCAAGTATTGTGAGTATGATTCCGCCATACTTCGATTTATTCATTCATGTATTTATATATTTTGCTTGTTCTTGTTGATCTTGGGGCTTGGTTATTTTTTCCAACAATGTTATCATTGAGCTTAAAGAGCATGCAAATATATTAGGATGTTATTTGGGGAAAATTGTATGAAGCATGATTTGATGAGTTTGCTTGATTAAATATGCTTAGATGTATGTTATTTAGATTATACATCATCAATTTCATGGAAAATAAATTGGATTAATTTTTCCAACCCAAATGAGGCTTGGCCGAATACATGCAAGCATATGGACTAGATGATTTTTTAATTTTAAGACTTTAGATGACTTGAAACAATATGGAATGATGATTTGTAACTCGATTGGATTGAAAACGAAATCGGAACCATTTTAATCACCTTGGCCGAATGCTTGATGAAGGATTAGGGACTTGATTTTTTGATTAAATAATGTTGGACATATATTTAAGATAAAAATATGATTAATGGATTAATTTGATATTTTGGGAATATTGATTTAAAGGATTAATCATGATAATACACTTTAATTAATTAAGTTATAAAATTTGGAATTTTAAAATTTGGTTAGTTGGGCTTAATTTTGAATTGGGCCTAAAACTATTATATTTGGACATAATGGGCTTGGTTGGGCCAAGTAGATTTGGACCATTTGGATTGGATCCAAAATGGGCCTAAATCACACCATTTAAGCCCAAATGTAATAAATGGGCTTTTATGTTTAATTGGCCTTATGGGTTTGATATTGATTTTATGGCATATGAGGGTGATTCCTTATTGGGCTTGGTAATTGGGTTTGACCCATACATTGACCAAAACCCAAGCCTAAAGAAATCAATTGAAAGCCCATCGGACTTTAATTAAACGGACATTAGATGTTAGTTGGGCTTTGAGACCCGATTGTATTAGATTTGGAATCTAAGTTATAAAAGCACAATAAAAGTGTAAATATTTAATTTAGAATTAAATAATAGGATTAGTATTGAATACGACTTAAATTGGATTTAACGAGTAGTTCGATATAATTCGTGAATTCATACTATAAGTATTTATTCTCAAATTGAGTTGGACTCGCGCAAATGCAAACAATTGTTTGAACATTGTATTGTCACCTAATTAAAGACTAATTAATTGGATTTGATTGGTTGTATAACATGCCTTGAATGAATGAATGTGGATGTGATGTATGAATAGTGTATATCGGATGGATATTAGAAGGGAAGGATAATTTTAGAAATTATTGTAAATTTAGAATTTATAAATTGGACCTGCGTGTCCAGCTTTCTCTTATTGTCTCTTTGTATTCTCTCTCACCTAATTCCCCTCAATGTAAATGAGGTTTCTCTTATTGTATTATGTAATTGGGTAAGAGTAGAATAGTGCTAGCGGGGAGAGGAAAGGGAGTGATTTGTTCTAGGAACAAGTTGTTGTTCATATCCATCCATATCGCTATTACTTTACTTAACGCGCTTTATGATGTTTTAGAAGCATGCTTAAGGGTGTATGATGATGAGACCTAACAAAGATAAATTAATTGGTTGCCAATTACGCGAAAAATCCCTCAAACAATATTAAGCGATTTTCCTTCCGTTGAATGATTCTTTCTCAAGATCCGAAATTGGCATTGGTTTGTTGGCCAAAGTCAAGACCTTTGTCAATTGAGGATGTGTTTGAATCATGAGAGTTTTGTTCCACATCGGTATCCTGTCCAAGTTGTGATTTGTTGGCCAAAGTCAAGATCACTTCTTGTCCATCGACATTGATTACGAAACTTTCCTCGTCAATGGGTCCCCCTTAACTGGAATCATTAGGTTTGTTGTGCCAAAGCCAAGGCTTAGTTGATTCAGAGGAAATGGTTAGGAAAATGTATTGGATGCATTGACATATGTATATGTTTCGGATTTAGATGTCCACCTACCGGATCTAGGAATTGGATGGGATCCAATTGATCTTCGAGATCTACCTAGTTAAATATCATACAATTTGTTGGCCAAAGTCAAGGTTGTGTGTTATTTAACGGGATCCTAGCCCACTAGGAAATAGGATTTCCCGAGTACTCAACAGAGGGTTAGAGACTTGCTGAAAATACTGGGAGGCTAGTATTGAATTTGCAATTATCGTTCAGAGACTTAGCTTTACGCGCTTACACAACTTATTTCGTCAATATTTACACATTAGTTGGACTAATACAATGTTATTTTTTTTATGTAACAGTTTGACTGTACCCACATATCGTTAACTAGATAATTAGATTATCGTAGTTAAGATGGCAAACAAAGGAAATGTCCGTGACATAATCATGGGTGATAATGTGTTCAAGGGCACCAACTTCGCCGACTGGGAAATGAACCTAAGGATAGTCCTTGGGGCGGAGAGGATACTGTATACGATACAAAAACCTCTCGGGCCTAAGCCCACTGAGCCACTTGAGCTGGAGTTATGAAAACTCACAGTGATGATTGTGACACGGCTCAGTCGATCATGCTTGCTTCAATGACTCAACACTTTCGCCGCCAGAATAGGGACTTGGATCCTTATAATATGATGGCAAGATTGCAAGATCTTCACCGCACTAATAAGCGGATGGCGAGGTACGAGTTAGTGAAGAAAATCTTTCGCTCCCGTATGACTGATGGTAGTTCTGTTGAGGTCCATGGGACTCAAATGATAGCCGATATTGACCAATTGGCTAATATGGGTATAGTCTTGGAGGCTGAGCTGTCTATAGATGTACTTCTACAGTCACTACCCGATACTTGGAAACAGATTGTCATCAACTACAAATTGATGAATTCGGATGATACTCTTGGAGAGTTATTATCGATTCTCAAGGAGTCAGAGAAAGAGCTTCTGAAAGGCAACAAGCGCGAGGCGCACTTTGCATCAACATCTCAAACGCCGAAAGCTGGGCTCAAGGCAACTGGGGGTGTTAAGAAGAAAGCATAGAAACAAAGGCAAGGCCAAGTCAACAAAGGCTTCTGGGAAGCCAAGGGACAAGTCTCAAGATGTTTGCCTGAAATGCGGCAAGAAAGGTCACTGGAAGCGTGACTGCCGCATGAACAGGGGACACAAGGAGGACATACAGGCGGGCAAGGCACCGGCCTCAGGTATGTTTGTTATTGAGATAAATATGACTACTTCTAGTCTTAATAAAAATTAGATTTTTGATTCTGGCTGTGGTTCTCATATTTGTACTGATGTGCAGGATCTGCATGATAGCAGGAGACTGGCTTCGGGGGAGGTAGATCTACGAGTTGGAAATGGAACTTCTGTTGCTGTTTTGGCCGTAGGCACTTTTGTTTTGGAACTGCCCTCGGGGCATGTACTTAAACTAAATGACTGTTATTTTGTTCCTAGTTTAACTAGGAATATTATTTCTGTATCTTTGTTAACCCAGTATGGGTACACTTTTGTATTTAAAAACACCAGGTGTTATTTATATAAAGATGATGCAGAAATTTGCACTGCCGATGCAAATAATGGTCTTTATATTTTGAATATAAATAAATCTCCAAAACGTAAAATAACAAACAAAAGGCTCAAAATGAGTAATCCAAAGGAAGAAACTTATTTGTGGCATTGTCGTCTAGGACACATCAACAAGACTCGCATATCCACACTTTCGAAGAGTGGGTACTTGGGTGGATTTGATCCAAATTCATATGACGTCTGCGAATCTTGTTTATTAGGCAAAATGCCTAAATCACCTTTTAGTGGTAAAGGTGAACGCGCCACTGAACTGTTAGCCCTCGTTCATAGTGACGTTTGTGGGCCCATGTCTAGCCAGGCTAGAGGTGGATCGATACTTCGTAACCTTTACGGATGATGCATCGCGTTATGGTTATGTGTATCTAATGATGCACAAGTCGGAAACTTTTGAGAAATTCAAAGAGTTTCGACGCGAAGTTGAAAAACACAAAGGCAAGAGTATTAAGACATTACGGTGCGGACCGTGGTGGCGAATACTTAAGTAATGAGTTTCAAGATTACTTGAAAGAATATGGTATTCTTTCACAATGGACTCCTCCTGGAACACCACAATTAAATGGTGTGTCTGAACGGAGAAACCGTACCTTGCTTGACATGGTAAGGTCGATGATGAGTCGCACTGAGCTACCTATATCCTTCTGGGGACATGAATTAGAAAGTGCAATTCTTATTTTGAATAGGGTTCCGTCAAAGTCTGTTGAACAGACTCCGTATGAGATATGGACAGGAAAGAAACCAGGTTTCTCATTCCTGAAGATTTGGGGTTGCTGGGCATACGTAAAACGTTTGGAAGGTACCAAACTTAAACCCAAATCAGATAAATGCCTATTTGTTGGATATCCTAGGGAAACCAAAGGATATTACTTCTATTACCCACAAGAGAACAAAGTATTTGTTGCTCTACATGCGGTTTTCCTTGAGAAGGAATTCCTAAATGCAATGTTTAGTGGGAGGAAAGTAGAACTCGATGAAGTCGTAGTGATACTGTTCCTGGCAATGAATCGAGAACGGAACATGAACAGTCCATCCAGGATGAGACTGAACCACAATCTTCAATTACACAAGGACTACGTAGGTCGGAGAGAGTCAGGGTAATACCTGAGAGGTATGGATTCCTGATCTCACCTCATGTAGATATTAATCTTATTGAGGATACTGAACCGACTACGTATGAGGAAGCGATACAAGGTATCGAATCCACTTTATGGCAAGAGGCCATGAAGGCCGAAATGGATTCCATGTATACCAACCAAGTTTGGACCTAGTTGATGCACCAGAAGGCGTAAAGCCTATTGGATGCAAATGGGTCTTCAAGAAGAAGACCGACATGGATGGCAACGTACAAACGTACAAAGCTAGGCTCGTAGCAAGGGGTATCGTCAACAACTTGGAGTTGATTATGACGAAACTTTCTCACCCGTTGCATGATTAAATCCATTCAGATAATGCTTGCGATAGCTGCATATTACGATTACAAAATATGGCAGATGGACGTTAAAACCGCTTTCCTTAACGGAAACCTGTTGGAGGATGTTTATATGCAACAACCTGACAGTTTTATCGCACCAAGACTTGCAAACAAGGTTTGTAAGTTAAATCGGTCCATTTATGGACTGAAGCAAGCATCGAGGTCATGGAACCAACGTTTTGATGAGGTCATAAAAGAATATGATTTCATTCAAAACGTAGATGATCCTTGTGTATATAAGAAGGTTAGTGGGATTGCACTGACTTTTATTGTCCTTTATGTCGACGATGTATTGCTTATAGGCAATGACATTCCCATGTTAACGTCGGTGAAAGCTTGGCTTTCATTGAAATTCTCCATGGAAGATCTGGGAGAATGAGCTTTTATTCTAGGAATAAAGATCTACAGGGATAGATCTAGAGGGCTACTTGGACTCTCCCAGAGTACATATATTGATAAAGTGTTGAAGAGATTCAACATGGATCAGTCCAAGAGGGGACTGTTGCCAACGTCACATGGCGTCTATCTATCTAGGGACATGTGTCCTAAAACACAAGATGAGAGAGACAACATGAGTCGGACTCCGTTCGCCTCGGCAGTTGGATCGATCATGTATGCCATGATATTACACGACCTGATGTGTCCTATGCTTTGAGCATGTGTAGTCGATATCAGGCCAATCCAGGAAAGGATCACTGGATGGCGGTTTAGAGTATCCTTAGGTATCTTAAGAGAACTAAGGATGTTTTCTTAATCTATGGAGATGGAGAACTTGAGGTATCTGGGTATACCGATGCAAGTTTCCAAACCGACAGAGACGACTTCAAGTCGCAAACCGAGTACATATTTTGCTTGAATAACGGAGCAGTGAGCTGGAAATCTTCCAAGCAAGATACTGTTGCCGATTCAACAACTGAAGCGGAGTACATTGCAGCAGCTGAAGCAGCAATGGAAGCGGTTTTGATCCGAAAATTCCTAGTTGGATTAGGAGTAGTTCCATTAGCAGCTGAGCCCGTTGTTTTATTATTGTGTGAATAGCGGGGCCATAGCGCAGGCTAAGGAACCAAGGTCTCATCAACGATCCAAACATGTTCTTCGACGATTCCATCTGATTCGAGAGATCATACATCGTGGCGATGTGAAGATCGAAAAGATCGCATCAGAGGACAACATTGCAGATCCGCTGACGAAAATAAAATTCCTCGGGAAAAGTTTGAGCGACACATACATAGTTCAGGTATTAGATGCTTGAGTGACTGGCTATAGGCCAAGTGGGAGATTGTTAGACAGTTATGACCCATAGCGTCACTATTTTGTAAATGATATTGTATTATTGTACAAAATTAACTATGTAGTAATGAAATTGCCTTTTACCGTTTTGTAATTTATTTACTTTGATATAAATGGTAAGATTCCCTATGATTAGTTCCGGATTGTGATGATATGAGACGGTATCAATCCATAAAGGTTTAATCATTAAATATCCCTAGTCGTAGTATTATCGAGATTGGACATCGATAATGCGGAATAGACTAGTACTGCACTTGTGGATGTTGTGAGGGCACAACGGCATAGTTCTCATATATTTAAGTATAGGATACTTATGCAAGTGCGGTAGGAGGTTGTGTTTTACCGATGGTACGGAAAACAGCTTCGCTCTGGATAGACCCCGCGGAATCCCATTGGTAGTATGTCTGCGTGTCTATGGGAGTCCGCTTCAGGGTAGGTGCATATGATCTTAACCTGAGACTTGCATCGCTAGTACTTACGACAATCGGTAAACTTTAGTTTTGGTGGTCCAGGGCTTTAACGGATTCTGTGTACACCTCTTCTGGGTTTATCGAGAATCGTAGTGTATTGGGTGTGATGTCAAGATGGAAGTATCACTTCAGACATATGGAGATGATGATCGCGAGGGATACAGAACTAGTACTCTATAATGGTTGCAACCATCGGGATAATATGACTAGGTCAGGATTATCCGATTCAAAGAGACTGGTTGCTTGATGTCCGATATGTGTATCGTACGGGGCAGACACATCTCCAGCCCCAGGCCTTACATGTGATCATCCGATACTGGTTCGATATACACTATACTACGGTATACTACGCCTGTTATAGATCTTATATTCCAATAAGAATATTTCTGGAGAATTGGGTAGGCATGGCGTTTTGCTAGAGGCTAACCTTGTCTTGTAAATCGGTAAAAACGTAGTACTTGGTACGTACGTATTCAGATAATCTGACGGCCGTATTTACTGCCAACATATCCATAGATCTCTTGGGTCGCTTCCCGAAGATTCACCAATGACGTATGATTCAAACTCAATTAATCTTGGATTAATTACGGAGAGACTTTATCTTGGATAAAGTACTATACATAGAGAGAGAACGATTAATTTGGAATTAAACATAAAATTATTATATTCGATATAATAATCGAAATTCGATTTCGACGCGAAATTAAAATTAGATTTTGATTAGGGCAAACGAGTTAATTTAGAATTAATTCGTTAGTGACATAAATAATAATTTCGCTAGGCGCAATTATTTATTTAAATTCGATTTAATTAACGTCGCGACGTAAGTTCGGTATTTCGGAAATATCGAACCCGAACGCGTGAGTGCACGTGGGCCCACTTTCATTTGGAAACGTGTGGGGCCCACATGACACATGTCATTTTATGTATTATTTAATTGTTAATACATTGCATGGTGATAGTGTACAATACACTCAATGGTTTTGCATGGAGTTTGAGTGTTTGACACTCTAAGCCATTGCATGATTTGTGTCATAAGTTTATTATTAATTTAATAAATATTATGGCATAATATAAATTGATTTTTTGTAACAAAAATCATTCCACTCCTCTCTCTCTCACATTGCCGAAACTACATGCAGTTTTGGGCTCTCCATTTCTTCAATTTTTGTGGCAAGATTTGAAGAAGTTGTGCATTCAAAATCACAACAAATGCTAGCACCTTCAAGGGATCATACATATGTGATATGGGAAACTAATCCTTGAGCTTGGAAGGATCAAACTCGACTTGGAGTCCCTCTTTTCTTCTTGGCCGAGAGCTTCACTGCACAAGGGAGGAATTTCGCATCATCTTAGCATCCATTTTCAAGTATTGTGAGTATGATTCCGCCATACTTCAATTTATTCATTCATGTATTTATATATTGTGAGTATGATTCCGCCATACTCCTAATGCGAAAGCAAATAACTAAATCATGTATAAAGAAATAACATAATCATGCTTAAAAATAAATAACATACTAGACTAAATCATGCTCGAATACAAGGTTGGATGAGACGAAATATGTGTGTCTCTCAAGTGGTACGTGGAGTTGTATCCCGAGTGCAGACCGCAATACCGTCCATTCGGATTCGGCTACAAAATTTACGTCCGGGTTTACATTCGATATACCGCAAGAGAGAACACATATTTCGTTCATCCGGAAATCACATCATGCACCAATCCACCATACTCATGCGAATAAATTAATAAAATAAATAAAAAATAAATAATAATAAATAAAAGGGGTGCCCTCAGGTCTAACCTCTTAAGTCGTCTCTCGGAAGCGCGTTACACGGCCGTCGGAAGGGTTGATGCTCCGCAACTCCTCCGGTTCACTAGTTCAACATTTTCCTTCGCTGTTTCGCTGTTTGGGCTGCTGTTTTTACTCCGTTTTATGGTGTTTCTGGTCACGGTTTACGCTTACTGTTTTGCGGTAATGCGGGACTATTTTGGGGGTGATTTAAGGGTGCATTTTATGGACAGTTTTGGTGTAGTTTTCAGGGGTGATTTGGTGTTGTTTTTTGCAGCAATGGAGAGCTGTGAGAGTCCAGGCGTGAAGGGCTGTTTGTGCAAGGGTGTGTTGCGTGAAGGCAGGGTTGGTCAGGGCAGTGGCGTGAAGGCTTTATGCACTTGAAGGTGGTGAGGACGTGTTGAAGCAGTAACGTGAGGGGCTGATTTGTGAGGGGAGTGGCGTATGCTTATGTGTGAAAGGTTTGCTGTTCGGGTGAAGGTTACGTGGGGCTTTGTGGCTACGAGGATTGAAGACAGGTGGAAGGTTCATTGGCTACGTGAGTTGAAGGCATGTGGCGTGTTGGTTTGCTGGCTACGTGAGTGATGGTTTGCGGAGAGTTTGTTGGCTACGTGAGTGATGGCTTAGTTTAAGGCGTGAGTGACGTGAATCTCTTAGGTTATTTTCTTTGTGTTTTTGTAAGAATGAGCTAGGGGTCCTAAGGGTTTGGTTTATGTCTCCTTATATATGAGATGGTTGGGGTTTACCTTATACGGGTAGGAAAATCAAGATTGTGTTATTATGGGGGGATATTTAATTGGTGTGTCATAAGGAAAGGATCTATTTAATTAGGGAAGTGATTTGTTTTAGTTTATGAAAGAGATTCATGGGATTTGATTTGGTTTCTTTAATTTAGGCATGTGATTTAATTTAATTAGGAATGTGATTTATGAGATTTGATTTGATTTATTTAAGTTAGGAATGAGATTTGTTTGATTCTTTTAATTCGGGAAGGTGATTTATTTAGATTTCAACATGTGTTTAATGTGTGGATTTATTATTTTGGATGTGTTTTAATGGGCTTGGGCGTGTGGTTGGAAGGCTTGGGCGTGTGGTTGATGTTTTGGTGGGCTTGGTGTGGATTGCGGGGGTTTTGGGACAATGATGTGTGGCTTGCGGGGTTTTTGGGTCGAGGCTCATGTGGTTCATCCCTGCAAGATGCTGCGATCTCTAGGAATCACTTCCAGACTGAGCGGATAAGAGGTGGTCCATTCCCCAACCGAGTTGATAACGTGGGCCTCGACCCTGAGATTCATTCCCAAAACTGCTGGTGATGTGGTCCTCGACCCTGGGAATCATTCCCAAAACTGCTGGTGATGTGGTCCTCGACCCTGGGATTCATTCCCGGATTCATTCCAAAACTCTGACGATGTGGGCCTCGACCTTGGGATTCATTCCTGAATTCATTCCAAAACTCTGACGATGTGGGGCTCGACCCTGGGATTTATTCCCGGATTCATTCCAAAACTCTGACGATGTGGGCCTCGACCCTGGGATTCATTCCCGGATTCATTCCAAAACTCTGACGATGTGGGCCTCGACCCTGGGATTCATTCCCAAATTCTTTCCAAAACTCTGACGATGTGGGCCTCGACCTTGGGATTCATTCCAAAACTCTGACGATGTGGGCCTCGACCCTGGGATTCATTCCCAAAACTCTGACGATGTGGGCCTCGACCCTGGGATTCATTCAAGGATTCATTCCAAAACTCTGACGATGTGGGTCTCGACCCTAGGATTCATTCCCGGATTTATTCCAAAACTCTGACGATATGGGCCTCGACCCTTGGATTCATTCCCGGATTCATTCCAAAACTCTGACGATGTGGGCCTCGACCATGGGACCATGGGACTCATTCCCGGATTCATTCCAAAACTCTGACGATGTGGGCCTCGACCCTGGGATTCATTCCCGAATTCTTTCCAAAACTCTGACGATGTGGGCCTCGACCCTGGGATTCATTCCAAAACTCTGACGAAGTGGACCTCGACCCTGGGATTCATTCCCAAAACTCTGACGATGTGGGCCTAGACCCTGGGATTTATTCCAGGATTCATTCCAAAACTCTGACGATGTGGGCCTCGACCCTGGGATTCATACGATGTGGGCCTCGACCCTGGGATTCATTCCAAAACTTTGATGATGTGGGCCTTGACCCTGGGATTCATTCCAAAACTCTGACGATGTGGGCCTCGACCCTGGGATTCATTCCAAAACTCTGACAATGTGGGCCTTGACCCTGGGATTCATTCCCGAAACTGATGATGCAGTGGGCCTCGACCCTGGGATTCATTCCCAAAACTGCTGATGAAGTGGGCCTCGACCCTGGGATTCATTCCCAAAACTGCTGATGAAGTGGGCCTCGACCCTGGGATTCATTCCCAAAACTGCTGATGAAGTGGGCCTCGACCCTGGGATTCATTCCCGAAACTGATGATGCAGTGGGCCTCGACCCTGAGATTCAATCCCGAAACTGATACTGATGTGGGCCTGAACCCTGGGATTCATTCCCGAAACTGATGATGATGTGGGCCTCGACCCTGGGACTCATCCCCAAACTGATGCTGATGTGGGCCTCGACCATGGGACTCATCCCCAAAACTGATACTGATGTGGGCCTCGACCCTGGGACTCATCCCCAAACTGATGCTGATGTGGTCCTCGACCCTTGGACTCATCCCCAAAACTGATACAGATGTGGGCCTGGACCCTGAGACTCATCCCAAAACTGCTACTGATGTGTGGGCCTCGACCGTGGGACTCATCCCCAAACTGATGCTGATGTGGGCCTCGACCTTGGGACTCATCCCCAAAACTGATACTGATGTGGGCCTCGACCATGGGACTCATCCCAAAACTGCTACTGATCTGCGGGCCTCGACCCTGGGATCCATTCCCTGAACTGATACTGATATGTTGCTGATTCTGGTGGGCTTACATTTGCCGCTTTCTTCTTCTTTTTAAAACTTGTGAATACAAAACAGAACAAACACATAAAAGGAATGCAAGTGTGTTACGTGTATGCATGTATGCATGGATGTATTTCCTATTCTGATGGATTAGGTCTTCCTTGTGTTCCTCGGTGCTTCTCTTCTATAACTGTCTTCGGTCGCCCCCGGGGCCTGCTTACAGTTTCTTTCTGTCAATTCTCTTCTTGTAATTGCTTAGTTTCCTTTGGTCCCGTGACTCAATATCTCATTACGCCCCTGATTCGTGAGGTGGTAGACTGGTCGCCCCCAGTCTTGATTTAGCTTTCTGCTCTCCGCTGCTCGCGGAGGTGTCAATTTAATGTTATTTTATTTTAGGCGTTGTATTTATTTATTTATTATATGAGCATTGTTCAATAAATACACTTCTCATTATAATTGGCTATCTTTCGGGACTGGCAGGGATTTGTCAATATCGGCCTTGTAAAATCGTAACAAATCTAAAACTATTTATTTTAGGATTTAGATCTTTCATCGGGGTTCAAGATTTTCAAGATAAAAATTAGATTTTGGGAAGAAAATTTTCTCGAATCATTATCCGATTTTTTATTTTAGATAAAAAAAAAAAAAAAAAAAAAAAAAAAAAAAACATCTTGAATCCCACAAAATATTTTACTGGGGACAAAAAATCATCAAGATTCCTATTAGGATTCAGGATTTTCTATCTTCACTAAATAATACTTTTTTTTTATAAATTTTCTAGTATTAATTTTTAAAATTATTTTAGGAAAATAAGTTTTGTGTGTCAATTTATAGATATATTAATAAATTAATAAATAATATCACTTATTTTATATAAAATTAATTTGAAAATAAATAACTTATTCTGCGAGTCAAAAATGGTGGCTAGTTCACAGCTGCTTCCTCTTGTAGCTGCTGCCTTGATTATTATATACAGAAGAAAAGAAAGTGGATCTGAGATTTTATTGATATTTTTGGTTAATGAATTATAAAGAAAAGAAGAGTTATTATATTCACTAAATAATGGCACCAATCACACCAAAAGTGAATTAACAAATGAGCTGGCAAAGTATAAAATTGGTGGAAATTTTAATTTTTGTTGTGTCAGCATTGTTAGTTCGTATTCTTGATTATAAGGAGTTTCCCTTAGACAAGAAGCAACTAAGTATCCTACTAGAATATTATCCACAAAAGATCCGTATATGATAATTGAGTTCAGAAATGCGGCATTCCTTGAAGAGATATTTTCTTACAAGGAAAAAACAAAGAACGAAGTCTCTCAAAAGAACTGTTGACACTGTACAAGTAGTGATCAAGTTAACCAAGAATCAGATGAACCTCAAAATGTTGAGGAAAATGAACCTAGTCGTAGCAAGAGAGAAAGAACGTCTAAGTCATTTGGACTTGATTTTCTGACATACCTATTAGAAATTGAGCTTTAAAGTTATAGAAAAATGATGTCTCTTCATACGCACCTTTGTGGAAAGAGGCAATAAACAATGAGATTAGTTCAATCCTTCAAAACCATACTTGGGAGTTGGTTTATCTTCCTCCAAGATGTAGGTATATGGGCTACAAATGGATTTTCAAACAGAAAATGAAGTTAGATGGATCAATAGATAAGTTCAAAGCAGGATTTGTCATAAAATGTTAAAGAAAAAAATAATGACTTGATTACTTTGATAAATATTCACCAGTGACTCGTATCACTTCAATAAGAATTCTTATAGCCATAACAGTTATATTTAAAAATAAAGGGAGATTACAACTTTTCCTATATTTTTTTTTTGAAACATTAGAAATCTCACCTTCAAACCATTCGACCCAAGATTGAGCGGAGTATGTAAAACTCTCGGTTGTCTCAAGTTCTTACAAAGAAATGCACCCTTTGGACTCGAATTCATGACCTAACAATCAAGTTCTAAACCGTTTGCCACCAAACCACACTCATTGAGAGCCCACTTTTCCCATAATGTTTACACTAATTACCAATATATCATATATTATTTTTATAATATCCCAACACCTATTGAGGTAAAAAAATTAAAAGAAAATTTTCAGTTTTTATATATTTATAAAACAATTAATATTTTTACATAATTATTAATTCACTATTTTAATTAAAAATATACAAATAAATTTGTTATAAAATCTATTATTTTCATAAAACATTTTAAATCCTTCCATATTTAATTTTATACTAAAGCATATTTTGAATAAATAAATAAAATTAGTAATTTAATTAATTTATTTACTTTTAAATCTACAAATTGACACGAAAAAAAAAACTTCCTGAAGTAATTTTTAAAAAGTACAACTCAAAAAGTTATAGAAAATATACGAGAGGTGTTAATTTAATGTTATTTTCTTTTAGCCGTTGTATTTATTATTTATTATATTTGAGTATTGTTCAATAAATTGACACTTCTCATTAGAGTTGGCTATCTATCGGGACTGGCAGAGATTTGTCAATCTCGGTCCCGTCTCGACTTTGGATTTTGGATTAACAAATCATCACAAATCTCAAAGTATTTAGTTTAAGATTTTGATCATTGATCGAGGTTCCAGATTTTTAAGACAAAAATTAGATTTTGGGATGAAAAATTTCTCGAATCGTGATCCGATTTTTTATTCTAGATAAAAATCCATCTTGAATCCCACAAAATATTTTACTCGGCACAAAAAATCATCAAGATTCCTATTAGGATTCAGGATTTTCTATCTTCACTAAATCATACTTTTTTTTTATAAATTTTCTAGTATTAATTTTTAAAATTATTTTAGGAAAATAAGTTTTGTGTGTCAATTTATAGATATATTAATAAATTAATAAATAATATCACTTATTTTATATAAAATTAATTTGAAAATAAATAACTTATTCTGCGAGTCTGCTTCCTCTTGTAGCTGCTGCCTTGATTATTATATAACAGAAGAAGAGAAAGTGGATCTGAGATTTTATTGATATTTTTGGTTAATGAATTATAAAGAAGAGAAGAGTTATTATATTCACTAAATAATTGCACCAATCACACCAAAAGTGAATTAACAAATGAGCTGGCAAAGTATAAAATTGGTGGAAATTTTAATTTCTGTTGTGTCAGCATTGTTAGTTCGTATTCTTGATTATAAGGAGTTTCCCTTAGACAAGAAGCAACTAAGTATCCTACTAGAATATTATCCACAAAAGATCCGTATATGATAATTGAGTTCAGAAATGCGGCATTCCTTGAAGAGATATTTTCTTACAAGGAAAAAACAAAGAACGAAGTCTCTCAAAAGAACTGTTGACACTGTACAAGTAGTGATCAAGTTAACCAAGAATCAGATGAACCTCAAAATGTTGAGGAAAATGAACCTAGTCGTAGCAAGAGAGAAAGAACGTCTAAGTCATTTGGACTTGATTTTCTGACATACCTATTAGAAATTGAGCTTTAAAGTTATAGAAAAACGATGTCTTCTTCATACGCACCTTTGTGGAAAGAGGCAATAAACAATGAGATTAGTTCAATCCTTCAAAACCATAATTGGGAGTTGGTTTATCTTCCTCCAAGATGTAGGTATATGGGCTACAAATGGATTTTCAAACAGAAAATGAAGTTAGATGGATCAATAGATAAGTTCAAAGCACGACTTGTCATAAAATGTTAAAGAAAAAAATAATGACTTGATTACTTTAATAAATATTCACCAGTGACTCGTATCACTTCAATAAGAATTCTTATAGCCATAACAGTTATATTTAAAAATAAAGGGAGATTACAACTTTTCCTATATTTTTTTTTTTTTGAAACATTAGAAATCTCACCTTCAAACCATTCGACCCAAGATTGAGCGGAGTATGTAAAACTCTCGGTTGTCTCAAGTTCTTACAAAGAAATGCAACCCTCTGGACTCGAATTCATGACCTAACAATCAGTTCTAAAACCGTTTGCCACCAAACCACACTCATTGAGAGCCCACTTTTCCCATAATGTTTACACTAATTACCAATATATCATATATTATTTTTATAAATCCCAACAACCTATTGAGGTAAAAAATTAAAAGAAAATTTTCAGTTTTTATATATTTATAAAACAATTAATATTTTTACATAATTATTAATTCACTATTTTAATTAAAAATATACAAATAAATTTGTTATAAAATCTATTATTTTCATAAAACATTTTAAATCCTTCCATATTTAATTTTATACTAAAGCATATTTTGAATAAATAAATAAAATTAGTAATTTAATTAATTTATTTACTTTTAAATCTACAAATTGACACGAAAAAAAAAAGCTTCCTGAAGTAATTTTTAAAAAGTACAACTCAAAAAGTTATAGAAAATATACGAGAGGTGTTAATTTAATGTTATTTTCTTTTAGCCGTTGTATTTATTTATTTATTATATTTGAGTATTGTTCAATAAATTGACACTTCTCATTAGAGTTGGCTATCTATCGGGACTGGCAGAGATTTGTCAATCTCGGTCCCGTCTCGACTTTGGATTTTGGATTAACAAATCATCACAAATCTCAAAGTATTTAGTTTAAGATTTTGATCATTGATCGAGGTTCCAGATTTTTAAGACAAAAATTAGATTTTGGGATGAAAAATTTTCTCGAATCGTGATCCGATTTTTTATTCTAGATAAAAATCCATCTTGAATCCCACAAAATATTTTACTCGGCACACAAAAATCATCAAGATTCCTATTAGGATTCAAGATTTTCTATCTTCACTAAATCATACTTTTTTTTTTTTATAAATTTTTTCTAGTATTAATTTTTAAAATTATTTTAGGAAAAATTTGTTTGTGTGTCAATTTATAGATAATATTATTAAATAAATAAATAATATCACTTTTTTATATAAAATTTTGAAATAAATAACTTTTCTGCGAGCAAAATGGTGGCTAGTTCACAGCTGCTTCCTCTTGTAGCTGCTGCCTTGATTATTATATACAGAAGAAGAGAAAGTGGATCTGAGATTTTATTGATATTTTTGGTTAATGAATTATAAAGAAGAGAAGAGTTATATATTCCTAAATAATGGCACCAATCACACCAAAAGTGAATTAACAAATGAGCTGGCAAAGTATAAAATTGGTGGAAATTTTAATTTCTGTTGTGTCAGCATTGTTAGTTCGTATTCTTGATTATAAGGAGTTTCCCTTAGACAAGAAGCAACTAAATATCCTACTAGAATATTATCCACAAAAGATCCGTATATGATAATTGAGTTCAGAAATGCGGCATTCCTTGAAGAGATATTTTCTTACAAGGAAAAAACAAAGAACGAAGTCTCTCAAAAGAACTGTTGACACTGTACAAATAGTGATCAAGTTAACCAAGAATCAGATGAACCTCAAAATGTTGAGGAAAATGAACCTAGTCGTAGCATGAGAGAAAGAACGTCTAAGTCATTTGGACTTGATTTTCTGACATACCTATTAGAAATTGAGCTTAAAGTTATAGAAAAACGATGTCTTCTTCATACGCACATTTGTGCAAAGAGGCTATAAACAATGAGATTAGTTCAATCCTTCAAAACCATACTTGGGAGTTGGTTTATCTTCCTCCAAGATGTAGGTAGAGGGCTACAAATGGATTTTCAAACAGAAAATAAAGTCAGATGGATCTATAGATAAGTTCAAAGCAAGACTTGTCATAAAATGTTACAGAAAAAATTAATGACTTGATAACTTTGATACATATTCACCAATGACTCGTATCACTTCAATAAGCATTCTTATAGCCATAACAGCTATATTTAAAAATAAAGGGAGATTACAACTTTTCCTATAATTTTTTTTGAAACATTAGAAATCTCACCTTCAAACCATTCGACCCAAGAATGAGCGGAGTAGGTAAAACTCTCGGTTGTCTCAAGTTCTTTCCAAGAAATGCACCCCCTGGACTCGAATTCATCACCTAAGAATCAAGTTCTAACTGTTTGTCACCAAACCACACATTTGAGAGCCCACTTTTCCCATAATGTTTACACTAATTACCAATATAATATATTTATGTTTATAATATCCCAACACCTATTGAGGTAAAAAATAAAAAGAAAATTTTCAGTTTTTATATATTTATAAAACAATTAATATTTTTTTACATAATTATTAATTCACTATTTTAATTAAAAATATACAAATAAAATTGTTATAAAATCTATTATTTTCATAGAACATTTTAAATCCTTCCATATTTAATAATTTTATACTAAAGCATATTCTGAATAATAAATAAAATTAGTAATTTATTTAATTTATTTACTTATAAATCTACAAATTGACACGAAAAAAAAACTTCCGAAAGTAATTTTTAAAAAGTACAACTCAAAAAGTTATAGAAAATATACGAGAGGTGTTAATTTAATGTTATTTTCTTTTAGCCGTTGTATTTATTTATTTATTATATTTGAGTATTGTTCAATAAATAGACACTTCTCATTAGAGTTGGCTATCTATCGGGACTGGCAGAGATTTGTCAATCTCGGTCCCGTCTCGACTTTGGATTTTGGATTAACAAATCATCACAAATCTCAAACTATTTAGTTTAGGATTTTGATCATTGATCGAGGTTCCAGATTTTTAAGACAAAAATTAGTTTTTGGGATGAAAAATTTCTCGAATCTTGATCCGATTTTTTATTCTAGATAAAAATCCAGCTTGATCCCACAAAATATTTTACTCGGGACAAAAAATCATCAAGATTCCTATTAGGATTCAGGATTTTCTATCTTCACTAAATCATACTTTTTTTTTTTAATTTTCTAGTATTGATTTTTAAAATTATTTTAGGAAAATAAGTTTTGTGTGTCAATTTATAGATATATTAATAAAATAATAAATAATATCACTTATTTTATATAAAATTAATTTGAAAATAAATAAATTATTCTTCGAGTCAAAAATGGTGGCTAGTTCACAGCTGCTTCCTCTTGTAGCTGCTGCCTTGATTATTATATACAGAAGAAAAGAAAGTGGATCTGAGATTTTATTGATATTTTTGGTTAATGAATTATAAAGAAGAGAAGAGTTATTATATTCACTAAATAATGGCACCAATCACACCAAAAGTGAATTAACAAATGAGCTGGCAAAGTATAAAATTGGTGGAAATTTTAATTTCTGTTGTGTCAGCGTTGTTAGTTCGTATTCTTGATTATAAGGAGTTTCCCTTAGACAAGAAGCAACTAAGTATCCTACTAGAATATTATCCACAAAAGATCCGTATATGATAATTGAGTTCAGAAATGCGGCATTCCTTGAAGAGATATTTTCTTACAAGGAAAAAACAAAGAACGAAATCTCTCAAAAAACTGTTGACACTGTACAAGTAGTGATCAAGTTAACCAAGAATCAGATGAACCTCAAAATGTTGAGGAAAATGAACCTAGTCGTAGCAAGAGAGAAAGAACGTCTAAGTCATTTGGACTTGATTTTCTGACATACCTATTAGAAATTGAACTTTAAAGCTATAGAAAAACGATGTCTTCTTCATACGCACCTTTGTGGAAAGAGGCTATAAACAATGAGATTATTTCAATCCTTCAAAATCATACTTGGGAGGTGGTTTATCTTCCTCCAAGATGTAGGTAGAGGGCTACAAATGGATTTTCAAACAGAAAATGAAGTCAGATGGATCAATAGATAAGTTCAAAGCAAAACTTGTCATAAAATGTTACAGAAAAAATTAATGACTTGATTACTTTGATACATATTCACCAGTGACTCGTATCATTTAATAAGAATTCTTATAGCCATAACAGCTATATTTAAAAATAAAGGGAGATTACAATTTTTCCTCTAATTTTTTTTGAAACATTAGAAATCTCACCTTCAAACCATTCGACCCAAGATTGAGCGGAATAGGTAAAACTCTCGGTTGTCTCAAGTTCTTACCAAGAAATGCCCCCCGGACTCGAATTCATGACCTAACAATCAAGTTCTAAACCGTTTGCCACCAAACCACACTCATTGAGAGCCCACTTTTCCCATAATGTTTACACTAATTACCAATATATCATATATTATTTTTATAATATCCCAACACCTATTGAGGTAAAAAATTAAAAGAAAATTTTCAGTTTTTATATATTTATAAAACAATTAATATTTTTACATAATTATTAATTCACTATTTTAATTAAAAATATACAAATAATTTGTTATAAAATCTATTATTTTCATAGAACATTTTAAATCCTTCCATATTTAATTTTATACTAAAGCATATTCTGAATAAATAAATAAAATTAGTATTTTATTTACTTATAAATCTACAAATTGACACGAAAAAAAAAACTTCCTAAAGTAATTTTTAAAAAGTACAACTCAAAAAGTTATAGAAAATATACGAGAGGTGTTAATTTAATGTTATTTTCTTTTAGCCGTTGTATTTATTTATTTATTATATTTGAGTATTGTTCAATAAATAGACACTCTCATTAGAGTTGGCTATCTATCGGGACTGGCAGAGATTTGTCAATCTCGGTCCCGTCTAGACTTTGGATTTTGGATTAACAAATCATCACAAATCTCAACTATTTTAGTTTAGGATTTTGATCATTGATCGGGTTCCAGATTTTTAAGACAAAAATTAGATTTTGGGATGAAAAATTTCTCGAATCTTGATCCGATTTTTTATTCTAGATAAAAATCCATCTTGAATCCCACAAAATATTTTACTCCGGACAAAAAATCATCAAAGATTCCTATTAGGATTCAAGATTTTCTATCTTCACTAAATCATACTTTTTTTTTTATAATTTTCTAGTATGTATTTTTAAAATTATTTTAGGAAAATAAGTTTTTGTGTCAATTTATAGATATATAATAAATTAATAAATAATATCACTTATTTTATATAAAATTAATTTGAAAATAAATAACTTATTCTGCGAGTCTGCTTCCTCTTGTAGCTGCTGCCTTGATTATTATATACAGAAGAAGAGAAAGTGGATCTGAGATTTTATTGATATTTTTGGTTAATGAATTATAAAGAAGAGAAGAGTTATTATATTCACTAAATAATGGCACCAATAACACCAAAAGGGAATTAACAAATGAGCTGGCAAAGTATAAAACTGGTGGAAATTTTAATTTCTTTTGTGTCAGCATTGTTAGTTCGTATTCTTGATTATAATGAGTTTCCCTTAGACAAGAAGCAACTAAGTATCCCACTAGAATATTATCCACAAAAGATCCGTATATGATAATTGAGTTCAGAAATGCGGCATTCCTTTAAAAGATATTTTCTTACAAGGAAAAAACAAAGAACGAAGTCTCTCAAAAGAACTGTTGACACTGTACAAGTAGTGATCAAGTTAACCAAGAATCAAATGAACCTCAAAATGTTGAGGAAAATGAACCTAGTCGTAGCAAGAGAGAAAGAACGTCTAAGTCATTTGGACTTGATTTTCTGACATACCTATTAGAAATTGAGCTTTAAAGCTATAGAAAAACGATGTCTTCTTCATACGCACCTTTGTGGAAAGAGGCTATAAACAATGAGATTAGTTCAATCCTTCAAAACCATACTTGGGAGTTGGTTTATCTTCCTCTAAGATGTAGGTAGATGGGCTACAAATGGATTTTCAAACAGAAAATGAAGTTAGATGGATCAATAGATAAGTTCAAAGCAAGACTTGTCATAAAATGTTACAGAAAAAAATAATGACTTGATTACTTTGATACATATTCACCAGTGACTCGTATCACTTCAATAAGAATTCTTATAGCCATAACAGCTATTTTTAAAAATAAAGGGAGATTACAACTGTTGACGGCTGATTTTGGTCTAAGGGCAATATGAGAATATTACTCCCGAGACAATCCTCCCTCAATAGTGAATTTGTTTGGTTATGGGGGACCAAAAGCAAACTTAGCAAAAGACAGATAAATACGCCAATCGACAAAGAGATTTAACGTGGTTCAGCGGATCTTGGTCCGACCTACGTCCACGGGCACAAAAAGGATGATACTTTTATTACTCAAACACGCTTCTCAGCTCTGCTTCTTATTTTTTTACAAGTCAGATCGTAATGATTCTGATCCCTAATTTTTTGATGCCTTTTACACATACTCTGTCCTCCTATTTATAATAGTATAGAAATCAGACTCCTATTTGCATAAGAAATCCTAGTTTGAACTCAGTTGTCTCTTCTTGCAAGGATTCCTAGTCTAATATTGCCTTCTCTTTTCTTATTCCTTTTCGGACTCTGACTTCCTTTCCTTGTGAGAACAGGATAATTTGCTTATCTTATCCGCAAGAATAGGGTGTCATTATCTTTGAGCATATCTTCGCCATATGGTCTGTCTTCATGAGGTCGGTCACAGTAGTCCTTTATGCTGAGAATGTTGCTATCGACCTGATTGTGCCCGGCTATCTGAGCCCAGATGATCGATAGCCGGTTATGAAGTGCTCGGTCTATATCTGTTGTGGTCGGTTTGGAACCGTATCTTTTATTGCAAAGTGGTCGGGTTGGATTTAATGATCCCAACCAAGCAGGGAATTACCCTTCTGTCCTTGTCGTGCTGCCTTAAATATCGTAGTGCCTGAAAACACCATCAACATCTGTCCCCTAGTTCTCGGTTCCAACGAGTGTGCAAGTTGGTGCCGGGAACTATATAAAGATGGCGTGCTGATTTGCTCTGTTGGAGGTCGGTCCGATGCTGAGAAATGTTTTGTCGCCCCTCTTCACGTGTTTTGGCTTGAGACACACAACAGTCACGTCTGTTTAAATGCCTATCAAATCATCTTTAGGGTTTCTTCTAAATTCGACACTTGTCAAACATCCGTCATGTTCCCGCCAAAAAGGACAACGAATCGACCGTGTCGAGGCGTTTTTACAGTGCGTTGATCTCAACCGTCTGTTTAAATTTGGCAGACCTCTTTTGCAGTCGACACTTGACGTTCATCCGGGTTTCTTCCTTTGATCCAAAGGTCACGAGCCCCCTGGTCATGACAATAAGAAGACGAGGCTTTCACTGTTCAAACTTTTTTTTGGCAATTTCTCCTTGCTTTCCTGAAAACGTCTCCAGTTCATCGCTCAATTCAGTGTTCTCGGAGTTCAACCGCGGGCTTTTTTCTCTGCTGCGATCATAAGGAACGGGCAAACCGTACTGCATAACCTCCAGATTTTCTGAGAAAAAAAGTAAGTCTTCTGAACGATCTCTTCTTTTTTGTGTTATGAATATGCTCTATTTGCTGAATGTTGCTAGGGAACGACTTAAGGCTTTTTGGATTTTGCTTTAGGGCGCTCTTTAGAACCCACCTGTTTTTAGAAACCTGAGTAGTTTCTTAGTTAAGACTGACTTCCCCTTCCTCTTTTGTTTTCCGGATGTCAGGGATGTCTGGCAGCAGTTCCTCCCCTGAAAAGCCTGCTAAAACCTCAACTCCCCCTGCTGAGGAGCTTTCCTCGGGCTCGGGGGCACCTAGTGTAGAAGACCTTGATACTACCCCTACTCCTTCTGAGATCGAACAAGATTCCTACCATCAAAGGGTTCATCGGAAGGATCCAGAGCCCGGTGATCTTGGCTCGTCTGCTCTAGATATGAACCGTCCTTCCAAAATAACTGAAAATGACCTTGCACTACTTCGACAGCGATATGATATTCCGATAGATATCGCCCTTGAAGTTCCCGGCCCGATGGATCGCGCTAGTCAACCTGACGAGGGCTCGGTGGCACTTCTTCCTGCTTTTTTTGAGTGTGGGCTACAGCTGCCGATGCAACGTTATTTTGCTTGGATGCTGGCCGAGATGGAGATTGCCCCCTGTCAGTTGAGTTTAAATAGTTGGAGGATTCTGGCCAGCATATATGTGGTCTGGCACCGGGCAGGTTTAGGTGTACCTTCTTTGGAAGAGGTGAAGAGGTTATATCGTTTGAAGTCTAACCCAAAGACCCACTACGGTTGGTATTACCTCTCTGCTTATGAGAGTTCGTCCAATATTGTCCAGAAACTCCCCGACTCTAACAAGAATTTCAAGGATCTTTGGTTCTGGGCTACTGGGGATTGGGGTCGGGTCCTGAGATCGTTTGAGGAGGACGTCTCGGTTCCGGACATCTTCAGGGCGGGAGGTTAGGAGTTTAATACCCCTCTTTTTTCTTCTTCTCGTTCTTAGTTTCTTAGGTTTCTAACTTCTCTGAATCCTCCCAGCTTGTTGGCGGGATGCTCCTAAGGTTTCTCGTCAGGTTCGGAGGCGGGTAAATTGGGCTCGGGGGTATACTGCCCACTGGAGGAAGTTGGTTAATGAGGCGGCCTTTGTTGAGTCGGGCCTTACTCGGACTGTCCCTTCGGAGGCCTCGGGTCGGATAGGTAGATGTTTGCTGACTGTTTTAGTTTGACTTCTCTGTTTGCTTTATAATGTTTGATGTCTTTGTTATATGCTCGGGTCCTGATTTCATTCTCCCCCTTTTTTGTAGGCATGTCAAAGAGGCCGAATTTTCTTGAGAAGTTGGCTGGTACTATGAAGAAGGCCGGTCATGTGGAAACGGGAACTTCCCGGGCACAGCCTGAACCTGTCGGGCTGGGAGGGTATCTCAGGGGGAAGTTCAGCCGGATGCTCGGGGTCTATCTTCTCCTGGTGTGCAGTCATCGGGGTTTTCTCGTCTCATCAGTCCGCCGAAGCCTTTGAGGAAAATGAGGCGTCAATTTGGGGCCGAGGAGGCTGAGTTGGCGGGGGAGGAGGAGGAGCCTGTCCCGGGCAAGAAGAAAGATGTCTGTCGGGGGAAAAAATCTTCCGAGGGTTCTACTAAGAAGCGGAAAGGTTCCGTGATCCTCGGGGTGGATGACTTGGGAGAAGGCATCCGGGAGGCTACTTCCCATTTAGTTCCGGCTTTTAATGAATTGGCCGAGGTGATTCCCCCGGGGGAGGTTTCGAGATATGAGGATATCTCTCCTGAAGCTGTGGTGACCGAGATGAGCTCTCAAATGACAAAGGTAGTTTTATTCTTCTTTTTTCTGATTTCGGTTCTCGGTCTTCTTCATCTCATATCTTGACTTTCTTTTGTTTTCGTGCAGGCTACTTACCTCATGGCGAAGAATAAGGACCTCCTTTTGAGCCTATTGTCCGAGGGTGGTCAGGACCAGAGACTTCAGAATCGCCTTATAGAAGTGGAGGCTAAACTGGCTGATCGGGAGGAGGTGATAAAGAACCTCGAATCGACTGCTATTGAGAACTTCAAAACAAACAAAGCTCTCAAGGCTGATGCCGCGTTGGAGCGAAAACTTGCCGACACTGCCCGGGAGGATTTGAAGGCTGCTCAATCTGAGATCGGTGTTTTGAAAGCGAAGGTGTCAAATGTTGAAACCAAATTGAAGGCCAACGATGAGCAAATGGCACGGGCTCGGGATGATCTCGAGAGGAAAGAGGCCGAACTGGAGGAGATAGAGGCCGATCTGGAGACCGAGAAGGAGGCCATCCGCCTTGAGGGGGTTGGTGACTGTGCTGAACTGATACCGATGGTGCTGCCAAGTCTGAATATGGATCCTATTTATGCGGCCATCAGCTTTTGTAAGGGGGATATCTCCGAGGAGGAGTTCCGGAAGTGGCTCCCTCCTCCTACCGAGGAGGTGATGGATCCCGACCCGATTTCGGTCGTTCCGGCTTCTGGGGCTTCCCAAGAAGGACGGCCTGATGTTCCTGCCCTTGGCGAGGACTGCCTTGAGATCCCTCCTCCCATCCCTGAGGCAGAGGTCTCCTATGCTGCCGAGGTTGAAGCCGTAGTTCCTCCTCCCGAGGTCGAGCCGATCCTCCCGCCGTCGGAGCCGGTTGAGGAAGAAATTCATGCCCCTGTGCTGGCTGAATGAGAAAGGGTAACCCGACCGGGGCCCTGTGTACACTTTTACTTTTTGTAATGAAACTTTAAGCTGTATTTTGACATATATATATATATATATATATTGTGTGTCTTTTTTTATCTCTTTCTCATTTTTCTTTATGTTTCCTGTTATCCGAATAATTTGAGACCCTTCGAGGTTTAATCATGAGCCGGAGGGGCATAACCTGACCCCGAGCTGAGTGAGATACTTGGGCTCTGGGGAATGTCACCTCCCCAGTCCAAAGAAGGCTGACTCGGTGGGACGTAACCAGACCCCGAGCTGAGTGAAAGACTTGGGCTTTGGGGGATGTCACCTCCCCAGTCCAAAGAAGGCTGACTCGGTGGGACGTAACCCGACCCCGAGCTGAGTGAAAGACTTGGGCTTTGGGGGAATGTCACCTCCCCAGTCCAAAGAAGGCTGACTGGGTGGGACGTAACCGACCCCGAGCTGAGTGAAAGACTTGGGCTTTGGGGGAATGTCACCTCCCCAGTCCAAAGAAGGCTGACTCGGTGGGACGTAACCCGACCCCGAGCTGAGTGAAAGACTTGGGCTCTGGGGGAATGTCACCTCCCCAGTCCAAAGAAGGCTGACTCGGTGGGACGTAACCCGACCCCGAGCTGAGTGAAAGACTTGGGCTCTGGGGGAATGTGACCTCCCCAGTCCAAAGAAGGCTGACTCGGTGGGACGTAACCCGACCCCGAGCTGAGTGAAAGACTTGGGCTCTGGGGAATGTCACCTCCCCAGTCCAAAGAAGGCTGACTCGGTGGGACGTAACCCTACCCCGAGCTGAGTGAAAGACTTGGGCTCTGGGGGAATGTCACCTCCCCAGTCCAAAGAAGGCTGACTCGGTGGGACGTAACCCGACCCCGAGCTGAGTGAAAGACTTGGGCTCTGGGGGATGTCACCTCCCCAGTCCAAAGAAGGCTGACTCGGTGGGACGTAACCCGACCCCGAGCTGAGTGAAAGACTTGGGCTCTGGGGGAATGTCACCTCCCCAGTCCAAAGAAGGCCGACTCGGTGGGACGTAACCCGAACCCGAGCTGAGTGAAAGACTTGGGCTCTGGGGGAATGTCACCTCCCCAGTCCAAAGAAGGCTGACTCGGTGGGACGTAACCCGACCCCGAGCTGAGTGAAAGACTTGGGCTCTGGGGGAATGTCACCTCCCCGGTCCAAAGAAGGCTGACTCGGTGGGACGTAACCCGACCCCAAGCTGAGTGACCAAACGGCTCTCGGCGGAACGAAATCCAGCCCCGAGCCGACTAATCCCGGGGGTTTATTCAGAAGGGAAGTGGATCAACCTTTTGAAACCCTACCGAATCTGGCATGGGCGTCCCTCTGCCAGACCGGCGAAAAAACAAAAACAAGATTCTGGAAAATAAAATTTAAAAGGTGGGGGTGACTTAGCACCTATCCCAAAAAACATTTTTTGCAAGTATAAACAACAACATGGATGTCTTAAAACAGCATCCCGTCTGAGGTCTCCAAAACACAATTCTGAATCTTTCAATTCAGTGTCCCGGCGAACCAGGATTCGGATCAGAAGAGCGTTTGATTGGTAAGGGCACATCCTCTACACGTCGGTTCACTGGGGAGCCTGTGTATCGTATGAGGGCTCCTCCTTACCACGCTGGAGTAGGCACATGCTACAGGGGCACAACGCATCCCCGTGCTGCGTCTCTCGCGGATCCGGATGATGAATGGATCAAAGAGTGTCCGGGATACTAAGGGCACATTCCTCCCTAGGTCCGGCATCACTGGAGCTAGCAATCGTCACGGGGGCATCATTATCCCCCGTGCTATGCTTTCCCACGGATCCATTACATCGAGTAAGTGAGGATCAAAGAGTGTTCGACACATTAAGGGCATATTCCTCATTATGTTCGGTAACACTGGAGTAAGCAATCGCCACGGGGGTATCATCCCTCCCCGTGCTATGCTTCTCACGGATCCTATGCATCAAGTATGTCCCTGAGGACCCCGAGCCAAGAGATATACTTGGTTCTGGGGAATGTCTCGTCCCCAGACCAATGAGCGTGACTCGGTGGGACGTAACCCGACCCCGAGCCGAAAAAGGCACTTGGACCTGGAGGAATGTTACGTCCCCGTCCGAAGGGCTGACTCGGTGGGATGTACTCGACCCCGAGCTGAGAGAAAGGCACTTGGACCTGGGGGAATGTTACGTCCCCAGTCCGAAGGGCTGACTCGGTGGGATGTACCCGACCCCGAGCTGAAAAGGGCACTTGGACCTGGGGGAATGTTACGTCCCCAGTCCGAAGGGCTGACTCGGTGGGATGTACCCGACCCCGAGCTGAGAAAAAGGCACTTGGACCTGGGGGAATCTTACGTCCCCAGTCCGAAGGGCTGACTCGGCGGGATGTACCCGACCCCGAGCTGATGACCTCAGTTGAATAAGATCCAGCCCCGAGCTGTTTGGAACATTAGAGGGCATATTTCTTTTTATGTTCGGATTGTTGCTTTGAGTATGTCCCCGGGTTATTTTTCTTTTTGCAAACTTTTGTTTTTTAGAAGAGCGGATAAATAAAAAAAGGTTTTTATTGATACTTGGGGACATACTGCCCTTCTTACAACTCTCTGTGGGTCATTTTGAGAGAGACTCTGTATTTGAATTCCTGTCCCTTATTTGTTTGCCGTAAGCGGATAGGAGGAAGGGAAAGTTTACTGGAAGTATTTTCTCAACATCTCGGCGTTCCATGGCTTTTTTAATCTTGTGCCGTCCAGCCGTTCTAGGATGTACACTCCGGGCTTCACCACTTTTACCACCTTGTAGGGCCCTTCCCATTTGGCGCCCAGGGAGCCTTCCTCTGGCTTTCGAGTATTTAGGGTGACTTTTCTTAGCACCAGGTCGCCTGGGATGAAGGTGCGTGTCCGAATCCTTTTATTGTAGAAGCGGGCCATCCTTTGTTGGTAGATTGCTGTTTTCATGGCCGACCTCTCTCTCTTCTCTTCGATCAAGTCGAGGTGGTTTCTGATAAGTTCTTCATTCTGCTTACTCTCATAGTGCTGAACCCTGTGGGAGGTCACCCCGATTTCTGCCGGGATGACAGCTTCATATCCGTATGCTAAGGAGAACGAGGTTTCT
Source organism: Zanthoxylum bungeanum (assembly GCA_019454045.1). Taxonomy (NCBI): domain Eukaryota; kingdom Viridiplantae; phylum Streptophyta; class Magnoliopsida; order Sapindales; family Rutaceae; genus Zanthoxylum; species Zanthoxylum bungeanum. The sequence goes on along the minus strand of SKCR01019461.1, from coordinate 36,463 downwards.
CCCGTGGAGTCCTTATAGGTTATCCGGTGGTGTGCCCATAGTACTTCTGGTAGTTCCTCGACCCATAGGCCTTTGCTGGATCCGAGCCGAGCTTTCAGGTTAGCCTTGATGGTTTTGTTCGTCGCCTCGACTTGTCCGTTTGACTTGGGATGGGCTGGCGTGGCGAACTTTAGGGCGATATGGAGATCCTCGCAAAGTTTTCTGAAACCTTGCTATCAAACTGCTTCCCGTTGTCAGTAATGACGGCTCGGGGATCCCGAACCGGCAGACGATATTTTTCCTCAGGAACTCAGTGGCTTTTTTCTCTGTTATGGTGGATAGTGGCTCGGCTTCCACCCATTTGGTGAAATAGTCTATGGCCACGATGGCGTATTTTGCCTGCCTTTTTCCTTGTGGCATCGGCCCAATGATGTCTAGTCCCCACTGGGCGAACGGCCAGGGACTGAGCAGTGTAGTCAACTGTTCGGCTGGTTGGTGGTGGAGATTTGCATTTTTTTGACATCCTTCGCACTTGCGGGCCACTTCTATGCCATCCTGGTGCATGGTCGGCCAGTAGAAACCTTGTCTTAGGGCTTTGAAAGCAATTGAGCGACCTCCGGCGTGGCTCCCGCAGATGCCCGTGTGTATCTCCCTGAGTACATAATTTGCCTCTTCTTCTGTAAGACATCTTAAGAGGGGGACTGAGTAACCCCGTCGGTAAAGTACCCCGTTGATTAGGGAGAATTTGGTGCCCTTGTATCTTAACTTTATGGCCTCCGTTTTGTCCTCTGGTGTTTCTCCCGTTTCCAGATATTTTCTGATGGGTTGCATCCATGATGCTTGACTTTCTTTATCTAGAACTTCTACTTTGGATTCTCCCACGCTCCTTTCCCGGATGTAAATCAAAGGGATTATCCTGGGGTGATCGGCTTTTGTTGAAGAGGCGAGCCGTGCCAGGGAATCTGCCTCACAATTGTCCTCTCGGGGGATTTGTTCGAAGCGTACATCCCCCATCTTCCCGGTTAACTTTCGTACTTCGGTCAGATAGGCCATCTTGCTAGGCTCTTTTGCTTGAAATGCTCCTTTTAGTTGCTGAATAGCTAACTGCGAGTCACTCTTTATTACCACATCTCGGATCCCTAGCACCGTGCATAGTCTCAAACCGCCCAGTATTGCTTCATATTCTGCTTCATTGTTGGTCGCTATGAAAGCGAACTTCAGGGCGAGTAGGATTTCTTCTCCTTTGTCGCTTTTTAGGATGATTCCCGCGCCATTGCCTTTTGTGCTGGTTGAACCGTCTACGGACATTTCCCATTTGTCCTCGTCTATAGCCAGGGTCTGGGGGCCGGTACATTCGGCGACAAAATCTGCCAAGGCTTGTCCCTTTACTGCTGCTCTTGGGAGTTATGTGATGTCATGTTCACTTAGTTCTACCGACCATTTTACTAATCTGCCAGAAACCTCTGGCCGCTGTAGAATTTGTTTTAAGGGGTGATCGGTGTAGACCTTGATAGGATGGTCCTGGAAGTAAGGCCGTAGTTTCCGAGCTGCCGTGATCAATGAAAGGGCGACCAGTTCATGTACCGGATATCGGGTTTCGGCGTCTAGGAGGGCTTTGCTGATGTAGTAAACCGGTTTCTGGACCTTGTCGGTTTCTTGTATTAGTACTGAACTCACTGCCCGATCCGAAACGGCTAGGTATAAGTATAATGTTTCCCCCGGGAGTGGTTTTTCCAGGAGTGGGGGCTGTACTAGATACTGCTTCAACTGCTGGAAGGCCTCTTCGCATTCTGACGTCCAATCGATATCCTTGTTTGCTTTTTGGATCACTTTGAAGAAAGGGTGGCACTTGTCAGTTGCTCGTGATATGAATCGGTTGAGAGCAGCCACTCGGCCAGTCAGACTTTGTACTTCTTTCACTGTTTTGGGAGAGTTTAGGCCTAATATTGCCTGGATCTTCTGTGGGTTTGCTTCGATACCTCGGGTGCTCACCATGTAGCCTAAGAACTTTCCTGAGGCTACCCCGAAGGTACATTTTTCTGGATTGAGTTTCAGGTTGTGTCTTCTTAATAGCTCGAAGGTCTTTTTTAGGTCGTCCATGTGGTTGCTTGGTTCTTTCGACATTGTTATCATGTCATCGACATAAACTAGCATTGTAATGCCGATGAGTGGTTTGAAAACTTTGTTTACCAACCTTTGGAAGGTTGCTCCAGCGTTTTTTAGCCTGAATGACATTACTTTATAGCAGTAGAGCTCCTGATCTGTGATGAAGGTTGTCTTCTCTTCGTCTGCAGGGCATATTTTGACCTGGTTGTATCCGGAGAAAGCATCCATGAAGCTCAGTAATCCTTGACAGGCTGTGGTGTCTACTAGCTGGTCTATGTTCGGCAAAGGAAAGCTGTCCTTTGGGCACGCCTTGTTTAGGTCGGTGAAATCGACACACATTCGCCACTTGCCATTGTTTTTTCTGACCAACACTACGTTTGATACCCAATCCGGGTACCTCGCTTCCCTGTTGAGACCTGCCTTTAGTAACTTCTCGACCTCGGCTGCTATTGCTTTACTCCTCTCTTGATTGAAGTTCATTCTTTTTTTCCTGACCGGCTTGCGAGATGGGTCTCTAGCTAGGCGGTGATTGATGAATCTCGGGTCGATCCCAGGCATGTCATTGTATCCCCAGGCAAAGACGTCCGGGTACCCCTTCAGGCATTCTAGAAGATCCTGTCGTATAGACTTGCTCAGGCCTCCCCCTATCTTTATACTTTTTGCTGGCCCATAAAGTTCTATTTCTTCCGTTTCCTCAGCTGCAGCGAGCCGGGCATTTTTGTTTGGTCGGGGCCCCGGGCTTCTGTCTTCTTCTTTTTCTCCCTGGTTTCTTTGTCGTTTTCGGGTATCTTCTGTGATGCAGAGAGTTTCTCGTGAGAGAGTTGCGAAGCAGCTGCGAGCTATTTTCTGGCTTCCGCACACAATTCTGATCCCCTCCCGGGTGGGGAATTTCAGTTTCAGGTGGTAGCAGGACATTGCGGCTTTTGTTTTCATCATGAAGGGTCGCCCGACGATGGCCTGGTAACTGCTCATGCAGTCTACTACAGTGAAGTCTATCATGATCGTTTGGGTCCGGGGATGTGTCCCGACAGTTATTGCCAACTGTATCCTTCCTAGTAGGATGACGGCTGATCCTCCAAAACCGTGTAAGGGAGTGCTATCGTTGGTTAGGGTTGCATATTCCACCCCTAGGTCGTCCAATGCTTCTCTGGAAATTATGTCAACCGCGCTTCCGGGGTCCACCAGGATTCTGTCTACTTCCGACCCGCTGATGATTGCCTTGATTATCAACGCATCGTCATGCGGGAAACTTACTCCTCGGGTATCCTCATCAGTAAACATTATTGGTACCGACCGACTTCCTTGCGGCCCTGTGACCTGCTCCGTTTCTAAGACGTCTGGTCCTCGGGCTCTGCTGTAATCTTTCTTGACCGGTTAGAGTTTCCGGCCAGTGTTCTTCCTCCTGCGATGATATTGATTTGGCGGCTACGTGCTCTTTGTCTGGCCGTCATGACCTCGTGGTCAATGTATTTTTTCAGATACCCGTTTCGTGCTAGATCTTCCATTTGTTCTCGTAGATCTTTACATCCGTCTGTTGCATGTCCCTTGGAGTTGTGGTGCACGCAATAAGCCTTTTGGTTCCTTTTGTCCGGGGGGAATCTTCTTTGGTCGGGTTCTACCAAGAGGCCTTTCCCCTGGATCTCCATGACAATTTTCCCAGTCGTTTCTTTAAGGGAATGTATGCATCTTCCCCGACCACATGGTTTACTTGGGTCGGCGCCCTTCTCTCTTGGTTGTCTCGGTGCAGTGGTTTGAACTCCTTGTGTTTTGGGGGTGGTCTTCTGGATTCTCTTTCTACACGGCGGGGGGAGCCTTCTCTCGTGGTCCTTTCTCTGATGGTGTTCCTTTTCGGGATTCTTTCTTTTTCTTCGTTCTCTAACAAAACGAATTTTTGGGCCACCTCCAGGGCGGTTGCGTAGTCCGGGATGTCTTGGATCCTGAGGTGGGTCCATAGCCTCCCGATTTTCAAGGCTCCCTTCAAGCTTTCCAGGGCCTCGGGGGATTCATACCCTCCGACTTCGAGTACCATATTATGGTACCTTTCAACAAATATCTTCAAAGGTTCGTCGTCTCCTTATTTCATAAGCCTTAGTTCTCCAATTGTCTTTCTGGGGACACAAGCTCCTCCCGTAACCAAGATTTCATGCCGCTGTCTTTGGTTCCATTCCGCCTCCTGCGGTCTCCTTTCTTTCTGTTATCCCGGGGGTGGTGCTTCTCGTGGCCGGTATCTTCTCGTACTTCTTCGTCATATTCTTTCTCCTTTCGCCGGGTGTTGCGAGGGCTATCATAGGAGGGGTCTGGTGACGATTTGTCACCCTCTTCCTCCCATGTGTCCTCGGTCTGGGAATCTTCCTGAACCACTACAGATCTTACCCTGTAAGGATCCCTCCTCCGGGGTCTGTCGTCCTCACTTATATCGACAATTCTCTTTCCTTCCGCTATTTCGTTCCTTCTTCGGCTAGTCCCGGTCTCGAATTTTCCGTTGTGCACTCCTTCTACCTTTTCTAACCTCTACTATGGTTTTTAGCAAAGTTTGGTTCCCCTCCCTTTCCTTCCTCAGGTTCTCCTCAATTTTTTTCATCCAATCTGCAGCCGAGTTCCCTGAGGGTTGGTGGTTTCCGTCTTCCGCCATTGTCTTACTACGCGAGTTGCTTTTTGTTAGAATTCCCCACAGACGGCGCCAACTGTTGACGGCTGATTTTGGTCTCAGGGCAATATGGGAATATTACTCCCGAGACAATCCTCCATCAATAGTGAATTTGTTTGGTTATGGGGGACCAAAAGCAAACTTAGCAAAAGACATATAAATACACCAATCGACAAAGAGATTTAACGTGGTTCGGCGGATTTGGTCCGACCTACGTCCACGGGCACAAAAAGGATGATCTTTTATTACTCAACACGCTTCTCCTCTGCTTCTTGTTTTTTTAAAAGTCAGATCGTAATGATTCTGATCACTAATTTTTTGATGCCTTTTACACATACTCTGTCCTCATATTTATAATAGTATAGAAATCAGACTCCTATTTGCATAAGAAATCCTAGTTTGAACTCAGTTGTCTCTTCTTGCAAGGATTCCTAGTCTAATATTGCCTTCTCTTTTCTTATTCCTTTTCGGACTCTGACTTCCTTTCCTTGTGAGAACAGAATAATTTGCTTATCTTATTCGCAAGAATAGGGTGTCATTATCTTTGAGCATATCTTCGCCATATGGTCGGTCTTCATGAGGTCGGTCATTGTAGTCCTTTATGCTGAGAATGTTGCTATCGACCTGATTGTGCCCGGCTATCTGAGCCCAGATGATCGGTAGCCGGTCATGAAGTGCTCGGTCTATATCTGTTGTGGTCGGTTTGGAACCGTAAGGTGCTTGTTCTTTTATTGCAAAGTGGTCGGGTTGGATTTAATGATCCCAACCAAGCAGGGAATTACCCTTCTGTCCTTGTCGTGCTGCCTTAAATATCGTAGTGCCTGAAAACACCATCAACAACAACTTTTCTATATTTTTTTTGAAACATTAGAATCTCACCTTCAAACCATTCGACCCAAGATTGAGCGGAGTAGGTAAAACTCTCGGTACCCCCTGGACTCGAATTCATGACCTAACAATCAAGTTCTAAACCGTTTGCCACCAAACCACACTCATTGAGAGCCCACTTTTCCCGTAATGTTTACACTAATTACGAGTATATCATATATTATTTTTATAATATCCCAACACCTATTGAGGTAAAAAATTAAAAGAAAATTTTAGTTTTTATATATTTGTAAAACAATTAATATTTTTACATAATTATTAATACACTATTTTAATTAAAAATATACAAATAAATTTGTTATAAAATCTATTATTTTCATAGAACATTTTAAATCCTTCCATATTTAATTTTATACTAAAGCATATTCTGAATAAATAAATAAAATTAGTAATTTATTTAATTTATTTACTTATAAATCTACAAATTGACACGAAAAAAAAACTTCCTAAAGTAATTTTTAAAAAGTACAACTCAAAAAGTTATAGAAAATATACGAGAGGTGTTAATTTAAGGTTATTTTCTTTTAGCCGTTGTATTTATTTATTTATTATATTTGAGTATTGTTCAATAAATAGACACTTCTCATTAGAGTTGGCTATCTATCCGGACTGGCAGAGATTTGTCAATCTCGGTCCCATCTCGACTTTGGATTTTATTAACAAATCATCACAAATCTCAAACTATTAGTTTAGGATTTTGTTCATTGATTGATGTTCCAGATTTTTAAGACAAAAATTAGATTTTGGGATGAAAAATTTCTCGAATTGTGATCCGATTTTTTATTCTAGATAAAAATCCATCTTGAATACCACAAAATATTTTACTCCGGACAAAAAATCATCAAGATTCCTATTAGGATTCAGGATTTTCTATCTTCACTAAATCTATCATACTTTTTTTTTATAAATTTTCTAGTATAATTTTTAAAATTATTTTAGGAAAAAAAGTTTTGTGTGTCAATTTATAGATATATTAATAAATTAATAAATAATATCACTTATTTTATATAAAATTAATTTGAAAATAAATAACTTATTCTTCGAGTCAAAAATGGTGGCTAGTTCACAGCTGCTTCCTCTTGTAGCTGCTGCCTTGATTATTATATACAAAAGAAGAGAAAGTGGATCTGAGATTTTATTGATATTTTTGGTTAATGAATTATAAAGAAGAGAAGAGTTATTATATTCACTAAATAATGGCACCAATCACACCAAAAGTGAATTAACAAATGAGCTGGCAAAGTATAAAATTGGTGGAAATTTTAATTTCTGTTGTGTCAGGATTTTAGTTCGTATTCTTGATTATAAGGAGTTTCCCTTAGACAAGAAGTAACTAAGTATCCTACTAGAATATTATCCACAAAAGATCCGTATATGATAATTGAGTTCAGAAATGCGGTTCACATTCCTTGAAGAGATATTTTCTTACAAGGAAAAAACAAAGAACAAAGTCTCTCAAAAGAACTGTTGACACTGTACAAGTAGTGATCAAGTTAACCAAGAATCAGATGAACCTCAAAATGTTGAGGAAAATGAACCTAGTCGTAGCAAGAGAGAAAGAACGTCTAAGTCATTTGGACTTGATTTTCTGACACACCTATTAGAAATTGAGCTTTAAAGCTATAGAAAAACGATGTCTTCTTCATACGCACATTTGTGCAAAGAGGCTATAAACAATGAGATTAGTTCTATCCTTCAAAACCATACTTGAGAGTTGGTTTATCTTCCTCCAAGATGTAGGTATAGGGCTACAAATTGTTGGATAATATGACCCATAGCGTCACTATTTGCACAAATCATTGTGTTGTTGTAGCAAATTAACTATGTAATAAGGAAATTGCACTCTCATCATTTGTGATTAGATCACCATAGATATATAAATGAAAAGAGGTCCCTATGATTAGTTCCTGGATTGAGATGATATGAGACAGTACCAGTCCACGAAGGATTAATCATTAAATATCCCTAGCCGTAGTATTATCGAGACTGGACATCGATAATGCAGAATAGGCTAGTATTGCACTTGTGTGCGTTGTGAGGGCACAACGACATAGTTCTCATATATATAAGTATTGGATACTTATGCAAGTGCGATAGGAAGTCGTGTTTCTCCGATGGTACGGGAAACAGCTTCGCTCTGGATAGACCCCGCGGAATCCCATTGGTAGTATGTCTGCGTGTCTATGGGAGGCCGCATCAGGGTAGGTGTATATGATCTTAACCTGAGACTTGCATCGCTAGTACTTGCGACAATCGGTAAACTTTGGTTTTGGTGGTTGGGGGACCTAAACTGGTTCTGTGTTCACCTCTTCTGGGTTTATCAGGAATCGTAGTGTACTGGGTGTGATGTCAAGATGGAAGTGTCACTTCAGACATATGGAGTTGATGATCACGCAGGATACAGAACTAGTGCTCTATAAAAGGTTGCAACCGTCGGGACAATATGACTAGGTCAGTATTGCCCGATTTAAAGAGACTAGTTGCTTGATGTCCGATATATGTTTCGTACGGGGCAGACACATTTCCAGCCCCAGGCCTAACATGTGATCGTCCGATACTGGATCGATATACGCAATACAATACAATTGTATACTACGCTTGATATAGATCTTAATATTCTTATTAGGATATGTCCGAAGAATTGGGTAGACTTGGTGCTTTGCTAGGAGTCGACCTTGTCTCGTAAATCGGTAGAACGTAGTACTTGGTACGTACGTGATTCGGATACTCCGACGACCGTATTACTGCCAACTTATCCGGAGATCTCATGGGTCGCTTCCCGATAATCCACCGATGACGCACAACTTGCACTCTTGAATAATCTGGGATTATAGAGAGAGAGAGAAAATTAATCTAGGATTAATTACGGAGATATTTTATCTAGGATAAAATATCGTCAAAAGAGAGATAACGATTAATTTGGAATTAATCGATTAAATTAATATATTCGATATATTAAATGAAATTAGATTTCGACGCAGAATTAAAATTAGATTTTAATTCGGGCGAACGAATTAATTTAGAATTAATTCGTTAGCGATGTGAATAGTGAATTCGCTAAGCGTAATCATTTAACTACGACGCGACGGAAAACTCGCTAATTGGGAATTAACGAACCCGAGCCCGAGTGTGATTGCGAGCGCATTCGTATTTCGAATTCGAGTGCGGCGACGCAAGTCACATCTAGCGTCAAATCAATCGTCACATCAAGCGTCAAATCAAAAGTCACTTTGAGTGATTGATTGATTTGATTGATGGGTTGAGTGAAAGACACACAACATGTCACTTTATTAAAGTAGATGTGACTTGATGGACTTTTGACTTTGGAGTGTGGAACACTCAAGGATTTACATAGATTTAATTTAATTTGTTTTTTGAAAGCAATTAAATGGTAAAACATTTATTATTTTTTTTGGAAAATATATAAACAAATGTTATAACCACTTTTGTAATAACTAATACACAATTCTTTCTCTCTCTCTATTTTCTCCTCTTCTCCTCACGCCAAAAGCATGAAATGCTCACTGTTTTTGAAACCAGAAATGGCGTGAACAAGGGAAGCCAAGAGTGGTTTTCATGGTGAAAATTCAAGTGCTAGCACACTTACAAGTCTTGCGAAGGTGGTAGGGAGGTTCGACCATGAGCCGGGATCCATCCAACGAAGCTAGGAGCTGCGTTTCTCAGCTCAAAATTCTGTTTTTGGAGGCAGTGGACTGCATGCAGTAGGCTTCCATGGCAGTGCTTTTTTGGGTTCATTTGTCTTCAAATCGACTCAACCAACCAATGTAAGTATTCCGCTATCTTCGTTGGTGTATTCATGCACGATTTTCATGTCTTGTTTGATCTTGGGACCTTAATAAAAAAACAACAATGGCATCAAGAGCTTAGGTTCAAGCATGAAAATGTAGGGCTTAAAATTTGGGTAAATGTTTGTTGAGCATGATTTGAATAAATTGATTGTTTAAGTATGCTTATAACATGTTTAATTTCATTTTGGTTGGACTAATTTGACGAAAAATGATTTGGAATTATTTTCCCCAAAATTAAACCTTGGCCGAATGTGAATGGAATTTTGGGATCTTGGATTTTTTGATTTTTTAATTCATTTGATGAGTTAGAATCGATTAGGTTGACGTTAATTTGAATCGAATTGGATTGGATTTCGAATTGGACAAAAATCCCCAAAACCTTACCTTGGCCGAATTGGTGTTAGTGCCCTAATGTCTTGGTAATTTTGATTTTGTGATATTGGACGTGTATGAAATCAAATTGGATGGTGATTTAATGTTGATTATGGATTCGATTGGATTGAAACCGAATCGGACACAAAATCCCTCTTTTGGCCGAGACTAAAGAAGCATGTAAATGGGTTTGATTTTTCAATTTGTGTGTTGGACATATAATAATGAATTAAGCATGATTAATTGGACTAATATGGTGTTTTAGAAATATTGATTTAGTTGATTAATCATGTAATACACTTTAGTTTAATTGAATATGAAATTGGATTTTGTATATTTAATTAATTGGGCCTAATTTTGGAAATTGGACTTTAATGTTGTATTTGGGCCTATTGGGCTTGATTTATCAAGTTGGGTTTAGGCCAAGTGGATTGGATCCAATTGGGCCCAAAACCTTAACCATAAAGCCCAAATGCAACTAATGAACCTTTAAGGTTTAATTGGCCTAATGGGCCAAAATTGATTTATGGGCTTATGGGGTAAATCCCGGATTGGACTTTGGTTATCGGTTTGACCCGAGTTGACCAAAAGTCCACGCCTTAAGAAATCAATTAAAAGCCCATTGGACTTTAATTGAATTGACGTTGGACGTTAATCGGTCTTTGAGATGCGTTACGATTAAATTTGGAATTTAAATCGTAAAAGGTTTATTAAATAAAGTGCAATATTTAATTTGGAATTGAAAAGTGAATTAGTATTAAATGCATGTTAAATTTGATTTAATGATGTAGTTTAATTTAATTCATGAATTCGTACTTTAAAGTACTTATTCGCAAAAACGAGTTTGACTCGAACAAAATCAAATCGTTGTTTGAACATTGGATGATCACTTAATTATCAGATTAATAATTTGATTATATTGATTGATAGCATGCTTATGTGTGTGAATACGTGGTTGTGTTGAATGAATAATGTATATCGGATGGATATTAGTTGGGTGGGCAATTTTAGAAATTATTGTAATAAATTCGATTTATTAAATTGGACCTGCGTGTCCAGCCTTATCACTTCATTCTCTTTGTATTCTCTTCTCACCTATTCCCCTCTATGTATATGAGGTTTCTTTAGAAGTGTAGTGTAACGGTGGTAGAAGTAATACTAGTGCTAGCTTGAGTGAGAAAGGGAGAGATTTGATCTAGGATCAATGTGTAAAGTATCCATCCGCATATCATTATTATTTATTTTCATACTCGCTTTATTATGTATTTAGAATGCATGTTTAAGGGTGTATGATGATGAGACCTTAACAAAGATAATTAAATTGGTAGCCAATTTGCACGCGAAAAACCCTCGTTCTATATTAAGCGATTATCCTTCCATTGAATGATTCTTGTTCAAGATCCAATTGGCATTGGTTTGTTGGCCAAAGTCAAGACCTTGTCAATTGGATGTATTTGAATCATGAGGGTTTTGTTCCACATCGGTGTCTTGTCCAAGTTGTGATTTGTTGGCCAAAGTCAAGATCACTTCTTGTCCAACGACATTGATTACGAAACTTTCCTTGTCAATGGGTCCCGCTTAACTGGAGTCATTAGGTTTGTTGTGCCAAAGCCAAGGCCTAGTTGATTCGGAGGATATGGTCAGGAAAATGTATTAGATACATTGGCGTAAATAATATATTTTGGACTTGGATGTCCACCTAACCGGATCTAGGAATTGGATTGGATCCAATTGATCTGTGAGATCTACCTAGTTAAATAGCATATAGCTTGTTGGCCAAGTCAAGGTTGTATGTTATTTAATAGGATCCTAGCCCACTAGGAAACACGGTTTCCCGAGTACTCGACAGAGGGTTAGAGGCTCGACGAAAAATAGTGGGAGGTAAGTATTGAATTTACAACAATCGTTCAATTACTCGCTAAACACACTCTCATTTATATTTTACTCGTCGTATTAATCAAAAGTATTAGTTTGACTAATATTTTATGTTGTTTTAATTATATATATAGTTGGACTATATACAAACTCATTCAATATATAGTTGATTTTATAATTGGATTATAGTAATCAATATAATTGAATTAAATGATAGTTGATTTTATAATTGGATTATAGTAATCAATATTAAAATTATAGTTGATTAATTAATTGGATTATTGTAATCATTATATAACTAGTACCTTATTAATTGATTAAATAATTGAACTATTAAAATCAAGAAAGAATTGAAAGGTTGAATATTTAAAATATATAATCCTTGGGATTAATGTTTTAAATGATTTAATTTCACTTGGAAATTAATAGTAGGTTAATTTATTTGATAAAATAACTTATTATGACTAAGCCATAATTAAGCAAATAGTAGAGCATAAAGTCTTTGGAAGATTTATGTGATGATGACTTTTAATGCTTAATTAATATACTTATAATAAATCTATCTTTAGATTTAAAAGTATTAAAATTGCAATTAATAATTCTTGGAGAATTAATTGACTATCTAGTGGAGAAAAGTCAAAGTTTGCAATTGGGCATGTAGCACAAGGTGCACATCGTTTCGATATTCCGAAACCAAGGCTTGGCCAAAGGTTTGTGATATTGAAAAGGATAATTGACATATCCCGAAGTGACTACCCATTGGAAATGGAAGACACGGAGGAATTAAAGAAATGGCGAAGCTCTAACTTTAAAAATGTTTGTCAAAGTTATGTTCACTACTAGTATTGAAATTAGATTTTAAATACTTAAGTTGTGGTACATAAAATATATGTATTAATGTTCAGAATCCCTAAGAGCTGGATCGATACTGGATCTTCATGCCGAGATTTCTCTGCGAATCGGAAAGGGACGAAAGTCGCTGTTTCGACCGTAGTAGATACCTATAATTTAGGAACTACCTGGGGTATGTGCTTAAATTAGGAACTATTATGATGTAACTAGTTTGACTAGAGACATTATCTCTATATCAGTGTTTAATCCGTTGCGGATAAACCTTTATATTTTAGAACACTAAATGTTTTGTTATATAAAGATGATACAGAGATAAATACATTAGATGTAAATAACAGAATTTATATTTTGAATATAAAGAAAAATCTCAAACATATAAAATGACAAATAAATAGCTCAAATTGATTTGATCAATAGAGACTTATTTGTGGCATTGTTGTCTAGGACACAATTAAAGAAGATCGTATATCCACCACTTTGAAGAGTGTAGTACTAGGACTGATTTGACTATTCAAATAAGGTCTGCGAATCTAGTTTGTTAGGTAAAGTACCTAAAATACTATTTACTTAGTAATAGTAAAAGTGCCACGATCTGTCAGCCCTATTCATGGTGAAGTATGTGGGCCCATATCTAGCTGGGCTAGATGTGAACATGAATATTTCGTGACCTTAACAGATGTAGCATCACGTTATGGTTTTGTGTTTCTTTTGAAGAATACAAATCGGAAACTTTAAAGTTTCGACACGAAGTAAACAAACAGATCGGCTATAGTATTATTCCACCACAGTAAGACCGTATTAGAAAATACTTAAGCAGTAAGTTTCATATATACATGAAAGAGTACGGTATTCTTTCATATGAGGACTCCTCTCAAGACACGTCTGTTAGACGGTTGTATCTGAACTAAAACCGAATTTTGTTGGACATGATTAGGTTTATCACGAGTCGCTCTGAGCTACTGTTTCCTTCACAGGATATGTATTTACAGTGCACAAAAACTTATTTAGAATAAGGTTCCATGAAAATCTGTTTGACAGATGTCATATAGGATATGAACAGGAAGAAACGGGGTTTCTCATTCCTGATAATTTGGGTATGCCAGGCATAAGTTGGATGATACCAAACTAAAAGACCCAATTGGATAAGTGCCAATATATGTTTCCTAAGGGAAACCTTAAGTATAGTACTTGTAAATCTCACATGAGAACAATGTGATTGTTGCTCACCATGCGGTTTTCCTGAGAGGAATACCGATATGCAGTGGTCAGTGGGAGGATAGTGATACTCGATAAAATCGAGTAATACTGTTCTAGGCACGAAGTCCGTAATGGAACACAAATAGTTCATCAATGATGAATCTGTACCATTAATCTTCAAATACACAAGAACTTCGTAGATCGGATAAAGTCAGAAAACAACCTAGGGTATGGGTTTCTGATCTAACCTCATAAAGATGTCAATCTATATGAAGGTATATCCACCATACATTTTGAGAAAGTGATACGGGTATGTATCGACTCCCTATTATGGCAAAGTGCCATGAGTCCGAAATGGATTCCATGTATAACAGCTATTTCGGATACAGTTGTTGTACCACCAAGGCATTGTGCCTATTGGTACATTAAACGTCTTCAAGGAAGACATACATGGATGGCAACATACCAACGTACAAAGCTAGGCTTGTGACGGAAGGTATCGTTATCAACATCGTGTCAATACGGTTCAACCTTTTGCTTGTTGCCATGGTAAATCCATTTTGAAGATGCTTGTTGATAACTGTATATTTCATTTATGAAATATGTCAGTTACAAATCAAAATCGCTTTCCTGAAAAGGAAACCTTTTGGAGAATGTTTATACATTCTGACGATTTTGTATAACCGACAAACAAGGTTTGCGGGTTATTCGATCCTGTTTGGATTGAAGCAAGCATAAGGTTCTTGGAACTGACGTTTTGAAATAATCATAATGGTTTATGATTTAACTCAAAACGAAATAATTCTTGTGTATATAAGGAGGTTAGTGGGAGAGCGCACTGACATTGAAATTCCCATAAAAGCAATTGGTGAAAGCTTGGCTTTCATAGATCTTCTTTCATAGAAATTCTCCGTAGAATTCTGGGGAGTAACAACCTTTATTCAAGGAATAAAAATCTACTGGGATAGATTTGGAGTTGTTAACACTCTCTGGGAAATTGTACATTTAAAATGTACTTGTATTGGTGTCTCATACGCTTCGAGCATATGGAGTCACAATCGGTTCAATCCAAGTGATAGTCACTGGATTGAAGTTAAGAACATCTGTTAGTATCTTCTATGAGAACTAAAGATGCTATCTTAACTATGGAGAAGGAGAACTTGAGTGACTGGGATTACTGCACAAGTTTCCAAACGATTAAATACTACTACGGTACTATAAAGTTTGAATAACGGGACAGTGAGCTGGATAACAGTTGCCGAATAAACAACAAATGCGGATTATTGCTGCTGAGCTGAGGCAGCAATAGAAGTCTTTTGGGTCGAAATAAATCTAATTAGATTAGATATAGTTCTGATAGCAGCTGAGCTAGGCGTCAGCACAAGCTAAGGAATTAAAGGTCTCATCGACGATCCAGATATATACTTCTATATCATCTGATTCGTTCGGATCATACATCGTGGCGATGTGATGATCGTATAAATCGCGTCAAACGATAATCATGCAAATCAACTGACGAAAACCTTTTCTCAGCAATTTGAGCGAACCATACATAGTTCGGGTGTTGGACACTCGAGTGACTGGCTATGTGCCAAGTGGGAGATTGTTGGATAATATGACCCATAGCGTCACTATTTGCACAAATCATTGTGTTGTTGTAAAATTAACTATGTAATAAGGAAATTGCACTCTCATCATTTGTGATTAGATCACCATAGATATATAAATGAAAGAGGTCCCTATGATTAGTTCCTGGATTGAGATGATATGAGACAGTATCAGTCCACGAAGGATTAATCATTAAATATCCCTAGTCATAGTATTATCGAGACTGGACATCGATAATGCGGAATAGGCTAGTATTGCACTTGTGTGCGTTGTGAGGGCACAACGACATAGTTCTCATATATATAAGTATTGGATACTTATGCAAGTGCGATAGGAGGTCGTGTTTCTCCGATGGTACGGGAAACAGCTTCGCTCTGGATAGACCCCGCGGAATCCCATTGGTAGTATGTCTGCGTGTCTATGGGAGGCCGCATCAGGGTAGGTGTATATGATCTTAACCTGAGACTTGCATCGCTAGTACTTGCGACAATCGGTAAACTTTGGTTTTGGTGGTTGGGGGACCTAAACTGTTCTCTGTGTTCACCTCTTCTGGGTTTATCAGGAATCGTAGTGTACTGGCTGTGATGTCAAGATGGAAGTGTCACTTCAGACATATGGAGTTGATGATCACGCAGGATACAGAACTAGTGCTCTATAAAAGGTTGGCAACCGTCAGGACAATATGACTAGGTCAGTATTGCCCGATTTAAAGAGACTAGTTGCTTGATGTCCGATATATGTTTCGTACGGGGCAGACACATTTCCAGCCCCAGGCCTACATGTGATCGTCCGATACTGGATCGATATACGCAATACAATACAATTGTATACTACGCTTGATATAGATCTTAATATTCTTATTAGGATATGTCCGGAGAATTGGGTAGGCTTGGTGCTTTGCTAGGAGTCGAACCTTGTCTCGTAAATCGGTAGAACGTAGTACTTGGTATGTACGTGATTCGGATACTCCGACGACCGTATTTACTGCCAACTTATCCGGAGATCTCATGGTCTCTTCCTCCCGATAATCCACCGATGACGCACAACTTGCACTCTTGAATAATCTGGGATTATATAGAAGAGAGAGAAAATTAATCTAGGATTAATTACGGAGATATTTTATCTTGGATAAAATATCGTCAAAAGAGAGAGATAACGATTAATTGGAATTAATCGATTAAATTAATATATTCGAATATTAAATGAAATTAGATTTCGACGCATAATTAAAATTAGATTTTAATTCGGGCGAACGAATTATTTAGAATTAATTCGTTAGCGATGTGAATAGTGAATTCGCTAAGCGTAATCATTTAACTACGACGCGACGGAAAACTCGCTAATAATGGGAATTAACGAACCCGAGCCCGAGTGTGATTGCGAGCGCATTCGTATTTCGAATTCGAGTGCGGCGACGCAAGTCACATCTAGCGTCAAATCAATCGTCACATCAAGCGTCAAATCAAAAGTCACTTTGAGTGATTGATTGATTTGATTGATGGGTTGAGTGAAAGACACACAACATGTCACTTTATTAAAGTAGATGTGACTTGATGGACTATTGACTTTGGAGTGTGGAACACTCAAGGATATTACAATAGATTTAATTTGTTTTTTGAAAGCAAATTAAATGGTAAAACATTTATTATTTTTTTTGGAAAATATATAAACAAATGTTTACCACTTTTGTAATAACTAATACACAATTCATTCTCTCTTATTTTCTCTTCTTCTCCTCACGCCAAAAGCATGAAATGCTCACTGTTTTTGAAACCAGAAATGGCGTGAACAAGGGAAGCCAAGAGTGGGTTTTCATGGTGAAAATTCAAGTGCTAGCACACTTACAAGTCTTGCGAAGGTGGTAGGGAGGTTCGACCATGAGCCGGGATCCATCCAACGAAGCTAGGAGCTGCGTTTCTCATCTCAAAATTCTGTTTTTGGAGGCAGTGGACTGCATGCAGTAGGCTTCCATGGCAGTGCGTTTTTGGGTTCATTTGTCTTCAAATCGACTCAACCAACCAATGTAAGTATTCCGCTATCTTCGTTGGTGTATTCATGCACGATTTTCATGTCTTGTTTGATCTTGGGACCTTAATAAAAAACAACACAAATGGATTTTCAAACAGAAAATGAAGTCAGATGGATCAATAGATAAGTTCAAAGCAAGACTTGTCATAAAATGTTACAGAAAAAAATAATGACTTGATTACTTTGATAAATATTCACCAGTGACTCGTATCACTTCAATAAGAATTCTTATAGCCATAACAGCTATATTTAAAAATAAAGGGAGATTACAACTTTTCCTATATTTTTTTTTGAAACATTAGAAATCTCACCTTCAAACCATTCGACCCAAGATTGAGCGGAGTAGGTAAAACTCTCGGTTGTCTCAAGTTCTTACAAAGAAATGCACCCCCTGGACTCGAATTCATGACCTAACAATCAAGTTTTAAACCGTTTGCCACCAAACCACACTCATTGAGAGCCCACTTTTCCCATAATGTTTACACTAATTACCAATATATCATATATTATTTTTATAATATCCCAACACCTATTGAGGTAAAAAATTAAAAGAAAATTTTCAGTTTTTATATATTTATAAAACAATTAATATTTTTACATAATTATTAATTAACTATTTTAATTAAAAATATACAAATAAATTTGTTATAAAATATATTATTTTCATAGAACATTTTAAATCCTTCCATATTTAATTTTATACTAAATCATATTCTGAATAAATAAATAAAATTAGTAATTTAATTAATTTATTTACTACGTTTGCGATGTATGAATAATGTATATCGGATTAAATTTGTTATAAGCATATTCTGAATAAATAAATAAAATTACTATTCTGAATAAATAAATAAAATTATTATTCACGTCGCTAACGAATTAATTCTAAATTAACTCGTTCGCCTGATTTAAAATATAATTTTAATTCCGCGTCGAAATCCAATTTCGTATAATATATCAAATATATTATTTTATCGATTATTCCAAATTAACCGTTCTCTCTCTTTCAATAATATTTTATCCCAGATAAAATATCTCCGTAATTAATCCCAGATTAATTCTCTCTCTCATCTAATTAATCCCAGATTAATAAAGTGCGAGTCATACGTCCTCGGTGAATCTTTGGGAAGCGACCGTTGAGATCCCCGGATATGTTGGCAGTAAATCCGGTCGTCGGACTATTCGAACACGTACGTACCTAGTACTACGTTTATACCGATTTACAAGACATGGTTGGCTTCTAGCAAAGCACCGTGCCTACCCAATTCTCCAGAAATATTCTTACTGGAATATGTGATCTATATAAGGCGTAGTATACATAGTATTGCGTATTGCGATCCAGCATCGGATGTCACGTGCAAGGCCTGGGGCTGGAATTGTGTCTGCCCCGTACGAAGCACATATCGGATCTCTGGTAACTAGTCTCTATAATCGGATAATCATGACCTAGTCATATTATCCCGATGATTGCAGTACATAAGAGCACCAGTTCCGTATCCTACGTGACCATCATCTCCATTATGACTGGAGTGATACTTCGGTCTTGACATCACACCCAATACACTACGATTCTCAATATACCCAGAAGAGGCGTATACAGAACCTGTTAAAGCCGTGGATGACCAAAACCAAAGTATATTGATTGTCGCAAGTATTAGCGGTGCAAGTCTCAGGTTAAGACCAAATACACCTACCCTGATTCGGACTTCCATAGACACATAGTCATACTACCAATGGAATTCCGAGGGGTCTATCCAGAGCGATGTTGTTTCCGTACCATCGGTAAACACAACCTCCTATTACACTTGCATGAGTATCCTACACCCAAATATATGAGAATTATGCCGTTATGCTCCCACACCGCGCACAAGTGTAATACTAGTCTTTTACGCATTATCGATGTCCAATCTAGATAATACTATGACTTGGGATATTTAATGATTAAACCTTCGTGGATTGATACTGTCTAATATCGTCTCAATATGGAACTAATCATATGGACCTTCTATCATTTATACATCTTGGTAATCTAATTACAAATGATAAAATGGCAATTTGTTTTGTCACATAGTTAATTTGTAACCATGATCTGTACAAATAGTGATGCTATGGGCCATAACTGTCCAACAATCTCCCACTTGGCCTATAGCCAATGACTCAAGTGTCCTGCACCCGAACTATGTATGGTTCGCTCAAACTTCTGCTGAGAAAATGCTTTCGTCAGCGGATTTGCATGATAATCATCTGATGTGATTTATACGATCATCGCATCGCCACGATGTATGATATGAACGAATCAGATGAATATTGAAGTATATATCTGGATTGTTGATGAGACCATTAATTCTTTAGCCTGTGATGTAGCATAGCCCAGCTGCTAACAGAACTATTCCTAATCTGATTAGGATTATTATCAATCCAAAAGGCTTCTATTGCTGCCTCAGCTGCAACAATATTCCGCTTTTGTTGTTTATTCGGTAACAGTATCTTGCATGGAAGATTTCCAGCTCACTGTTCCGTTATTCAAACTTTATAGTATCATTTGTTACGACTTATAGTCGTTATTATCGGTTAGAAAACTTGCAACAGTGTATCCAGTCACTCCAAGTTCTCCTTCTCCATAGTATAAGACATCATCCTTAGTTCGTCTAAGATACTAGAGGATGTTCTTAACATCAATCTAGTGACTATCACTTGGATTGGCCTGATTGTGACTCCATATGCTCAAAGCATATGAGACACCAGGTCACTTACATTTAATTCAATGTACGAGTTCTCGGAGAGTGCTAACTGTTGGACAGTTATGGCCCATAGCATCACTATTTGTACAGATCATAGTGTTGTTGTACAAATTAACTATGTGACAAAGGAAATTGCTCTTCTGTCATTTGTAATTAGATTACCAAGATGTATAAATGATAGAAGGTCCATATGATTAGTTCCAGATTGAGATGATATGAGACTGTATCAATCCACGATGGTTTAATCATTAAATATCCCTAGTCAGAGTATTATCGAGATTGAACATCGATAATGCGTAAAAGACTAGTATTACACTTGTGCGCGTTGTGAGGGCATAACGACATAGTTCTCATATATTTGGGTATAGGATACTCATGCAAGTATAGTAGGAGGTTGTGTTTTATCGATGGTACGGAAAACAACTTCGCTCTGGATAGACCCATCAGAATTCCTTTGGTAGTACGACTATGTTTCTTTGGAAGTCCGAATAAGGGTAGGTGTATTTGGTCTTAATCTGAGACTTGCACCGCTTATACTTGCGACAATCAATATACTTTGGTTTTGGTCATCCAGGGCTTTAACAGGTTCTGTGTACGCCTGTTCTGGGTATATTGAGAATCGTAGTGTATTGGGTGTGATGTCGAGATGGAAGTATCACTCCAGTCATAGTGGAGATGATGATCACGTAGGATACAGAACTGATGCTCTTATATGCTGCAGCTATCGGGATATTATGACTAGGTCATGTTTATCCGATTATAGAGACTAGTTACCAGAGATCCGATATGTGCTTCGTACGGGGCAGACACATTTC
The DNA here is from genome assembly GCA_019454045.1 of Zanthoxylum bungeanum. Classification (NCBI taxonomy): domain Eukaryota; kingdom Viridiplantae; phylum Streptophyta; class Magnoliopsida; order Sapindales; family Rutaceae; genus Zanthoxylum; species Zanthoxylum bungeanum. The sequence goes on along the minus strand of SKCR01019461.1, from coordinate 15,546 downwards.
CAGCCCCAGGCCTTGCACGTGACATCCGATGCTGGATCGAAATACGCAATACTACGTATAATACGTCTGATATAGATCACATATTCCAGTAAGAATATTTCTGGAGAATTGGGTAGGCATGATGCTTTGCTAGAAGCCAACAATGTCTTGTAAATCGATATAAACATAGTACTAGGTACGTATGTGTTCGGATAGTCCGACGCTTGAATTTACTGCCAACATATCCGGGGATCTCATGGGTCGCTTCCCAAAGATTCACCGATGACGTATGACTCGCACTTTATTAATCTGGGATTAATTGATGAGAGAGAAAATTCATCTGGGATTAATTACGGAGATATTTTATCTGGGATAAAATATCCTTTAAAGAGAGAATACGATTAATTTGGAATTAATCGATAAAGTAATATATTCGATATATTATGCGAAATTGGATTTCAACGCGGAATTAAAATTGGATTTTAATTCGGGCGAACGAGTTAATTTAGAATTAATTCGTTAGCGACGTGAATAGTAATTTTACTAGGCATAATTATTTAATTACGACGCAACGAAAAATTCGTTAATTTGGAATTAGCGAACCCGAGCCCATGAGTGTTTGCGGGCGCACTTGCATTGCGAATTAAAGTGCGGCCCACAAGTCACATCAAGCGTCAAATCACTAGTCAATCGATTGATATGATGTCTAGTCACTTTGAGTGATTTGACAACTTGTCATGAGTGATGTGAATAGTGATGGAAGTGGTTGGCTTTCATGCCTTGAATTTTTGTATTTGGAAATTGTTTTTGTATTTTGATTTTTTGAAAATCAAAAACTAATACACATTTTCCTCTCTCTCTCTCTCTCTCTCTCTTTATGATTTACGGTTTGGAACCATTTCCCTCCATCTCTCCCATTCGGCTTTTGAAGCCATTCTTCTTCCTGTTTTTTGCTTGGCTGAGTAAAAAGGAGAAGCCAAAGAGAAAATTGTGGCAACTCTCTTGTGCTAGCACACTTAAGGGTCATCCTAAGTTGATAGGGAAACCTACTTGTGAGCTTGGAATCACCATTCTCAAAGCTTGGAGCTTGGAGCATCAATGAAGGACTTCCATGGAGGTTGACCGAAAATTTGAGCACAATTTTAGGGCATTGCCGAGAGCTCAAGGAGATAAAAAGTTTTGTTGTTCTTCGCATCGCAAAAGCCGTTCAATGTGAGTATGATTCCGCCATATTTCATTGTTGTATTCACATGTTTCTATGCTTAAAATGATCCTTGGGACCTTAGAGAAACCCAACAATGGTATCAGAGCCATTTGAGCATGAAACTTGAACTTAGGGTTAAAATTGGGTAAATTGAATTTGAGCATGATTTGATAAAATTCTTTGATTGAGTATGCTTGAATGATGTTTAATTGAAGTTCAATGTGATCAATTTCATGAAATTTCATTTGGAACAATTTTCCCCAAATTGGGTTGGCTTGGCCGAATTCAATAGAACCATAATCTCATGGTAATTTTTGTTTTTTGATTCATTGGATGAGTTTGAAAGACTTTGGGAATGTTAATTTAAATTCAATTGGATTGAAATTAGAATTGGACAAAAAATCCCTACCATTGCCGTGAGTTAAGAAGCATGGAATGGGTTTGATTTTTAATTCAAATGTGTTAGACATGTGTTGATGATGATAAGCATGATTAATTATGTAAATTGGTATTTTGGAAATGTTAATTTGGTTAATTAATTATGGCTTTACACTTTGAGTAATTAAATTGTGAAATTGGAATTTTTGGAATTTAATTATGTTGGGCCAAATTTGGAATTGGGCTTGAAAAGTTGTAATTGGGCTTAATGGGCTTGGTTGTACCAATATTGGTTTAGGCAAATTGGTTGGATCCAATTGGGCCCAAAACCATATCCATAAAGTCCAATTATGACTTAAATGGACCTTTAATATTAATTGGGCCTAATGGGCCAAAATTGGTTTCTTGGCAAATAAGGGTGATTCCTTAAATGGGCTTTGGTATTTGGGTTTGACCCATATTGACCAAAGTCCATGCCTTAGAAATTAATTAAAAGCCCATTGGACTTTAAATTAAATTAACATTGGATGTTAATCAGACTTTGAGACCCGTAACGATTAGATTTGGAATCTAAGTCGTAAAGGTACTTTAAAGTGTAAATATTTAATTTGGAATTAAATAAATGAATTAGTATTAAATACAAATTAAATTGGATTTAATGTTGTAGTTTAATTTAATTCGAGAATTTGTACTTTGAGTACTTATTCGTAAAACGAGTTTGACTCGCACAAAATCAAATCGTTGTTTGAACATTGGATGGTCATTAATATTCAGATTAATTAATTGGATTAGATTGATTGATAACATGCTTGTGTGAATACATGGTTGCGATGCATGAATAATGTATATCGGATGAATATTAGATGGGTGGGGCAATTTTGGAAATTGTTGTAATAAATTTAGAATTTATTAATTGGACCTGCGTGTCCAGCCTATTACCTCCTTACTCTATGTATTTCTCTTCTCACCTATTCCCCTCAATGTAAATGAGGTTTCTTTAGAAGTGTTATGTAATCGGGTAGAAGTAATACTTGTGCTAGCGGGAGAGAGGAAATGGAGAGATTTGTTCTGGGAACAATGTGTTTAAATATCCATCTGCATATCATTATTATATTTATTTACTTACGCGCCTTATTATGTGTTTAGAATGTATTTTTAAGGGTGTATGATGATGAGACCTTAACAAAGATAATTAATTGGTTGCCAATTACACGCGAAAAACCCTCAATACATTTTAAGCGTTTTTCCTTCCATTGAGTGATTCTTACTCAAGATCCAAGACTGGCATTGGTTTGTTGGCCAAAGTCAAGGCCTTTGTCCGTCGAGGATGTGTTTGAATCATGAAGGCTTTGTTCCATATCGGTGTCTTGTCCAAGTTGTGATTTGTTGGCCAAAGTCAAGATCACTTCTTGTCCATCGATATTGATTACGAAGCTTTCCATGGTCAATGGGTTCCGCTTAACTGGGATCACTGAGTTTGTTGTGCCAAAGCCAAGGCTTTGTTGATTCAGAGGAAAAAGGTTAGGCAATATATTGGATATATTAGCATATATAAGATATATGTTTCGGACTTGGATGTCCACCTACTGGATCTAGGAATTGGATGAGATCCAATTGATCTTAGAGATCTACCTAGTTAATTATCATACAATTTGCTGGCCAAAGTCAAGATTGTGTGTTATTTAACGGGATCCTAGCCCACTAGGAAACAAAGTTTCCCGAGTACTCCACAGAGGGTTAGAGGCTCGCCGAAAAATAGTGGGAGGCAAGTATTAAATTTGCAATATTCGTTTAGTTACTTGCCATACGCGCTCATTATAAATTTTTCGTCAATATAAATTAATTTATTAGTTAGTCTAATAATTAATGTTGTTTTAATAAACAGTTGGACTGTATTCAAACTATTTCAATTAATAGTTGATTTTATAATTAGATTATAGTAATCAATATAATTGAATTTAACCAATTAAATTATAGTTGATTATATAGTTAGACTATAGTAACATTATAATTAATAGTACCTGAAATCGTTGATTGGATAGTTGGACTAGCAATCAAGATAATTGAAAGATTAGTGTTTAAAACATAATCCTGGGTGAAATGTATTTAAACGACTTTAATTTTCAAATTGGGAATAATGAATCAGGATAGTCCTGAATAACTAAGAAGTTACATCTTAGGCCTAAGCCCGAAGTTGAGCAAATAAGTAGAATATGATATTTGGAATATTCATGTGATGATAACTTTAGTACTTAATCCATTAAGCTTGCCAAATAGACTCCTTATTTCTTAGTCAGAACTAAGGATTAGATCCTTATAGTATGATATTGAAATTGAAGGATCTTCATAGATCTATCTATAGATCTTAGAAGTACTAAATTGCAATAGTAAACTCTTGGAGAGTTAATGGCTATACTCAAGGAGACAAAGCCAGGAGTTTGCAATAGGGCAAGAAGCGCAAGGCGCACCTTATTTCGATATTCTAGAAGGCCAAGGCTTGGCCAAAGGCTTATGGAGTGTGAAAAAGGGCAAAGGCAAAGTCATTATAATCTTATGGGAAGACAAAGACATATCCCAAAATGTCTGCCTAAATTGTGGCAAACGGGGACACGAAGCGTGATTGTCGTATAGACAAGGCAGACTGAAGGAATTGAAGACGGTGCAAGGCTCCGACTTCAAATATGTTTGTCATAAACAGTTCAGTACTAGTATTAAAATTGGATTTTAGATACTGGATGTGGTACATAAATATATGAACTGGTGTGCAGAATCTGCTGATAAGCAAGATACTGACTTCAGTAGAGATTAATATGTTGGATAATATGACCCATAGCGTCACTATTTGTACAGATCACGGTGTTGTTGTACAAATTAACTATGTGACAAGGAAATTGCACTCTCATCATTTGTGATTAGATCACCATAGATGTATAAATGAAGAGAGGTCCATATGATTAGTTCCTGGACTGAGAATGATATGAGACAGTATCAGTCCCCAAAGGATTAATCATTAAATATCCCTAGCCGGAGTATTATCGAGACAGGACATCGATAATGCGGAATAGGCTAGTATTGCACTTGTGCGCGTTGTGAGGGCACAACGGCATAGTTCTCATATATTTAAGTATTGGATACTTATGCAAGTGCGATAGGAGGTTGTGTTTCACCGATGGTACGGGAAACAGCTTCGCTCTGGATAGACCCATCGGAATCCCATTGGTATTATGACTATGTGTCTATGGGAGGCCGAAATCAAGGTAGGTGTGTATAGTCTTAACCTGAGACTTACATCGCTAATACTTGCGATAATCGGTAGACTTTGGTCTTGGTGGTACAGGGCTTTAACCGGTTCTGTGTACACCACTTCTGGGTTATCAGAGAGTCGTAGTGTATTGGGTGTGATGTCAAGACGGAAGTATCACTTCAGTATATTGGAGATGATGTCACGCAGGATACGGTATTAGTGCTCTTAAGTGCTGCGCGGCCATCGGGATATTATGACAAGGTCATGTATATCCGATTATAGAGACTAGTTACCAGACATCCGACATGTGCTTCGTACGGGGCAGACACAAATCCAGCCCCAGGCCTAGCACGTGACTATCCGATACTGGGCCGATATACACAATACTACGGTATACTACGCTTGATACAGATCTATATATTCCTGTAAGAATATTTCTGGAGAATTGGGTAGGCATGGCGCTTTGCTAGAAGCCAACCTTGTCTTGTAAATCGGTATAAACGTAGTACGAGGTGCTTACGTGTTCATAATCCGACGACCGTATTTACTGCCAACATATCCGGAGATCTCATGGGTCGCTTCCTGAAGATTCACCGATGATGTATAACTCGCACTTTAATTAATCTGGGATTAATTCGATGAGAGAGAAAATTAATCTGGGATTAATTGCAGAGATATTTTATCTGGGATAAAATATTAATTAAAGAGAGAGAACGATTAATTTGGAATTAATCGATAAAATAATATATTTGATATATTATTAGAAATTGGATTTCGACGCGAAATTAAATTAGATTTTAATTCGGGCGAACGAATTAATTTAGAATTAATTCGTTAGCGACGTGAATAGTGATTTCGCTAGGCGTAATCATTTAATTACGACGCGACAGAAAATTCGTTAATTTGGAATTAACGAACCCGAGCCCGAGAGTGATTGCGAGCGCATTCGTATTTTGAATTCGAGCGCGGCACGCAAGTCACATCAAGCGTCAAATCACTAGTCGCATCAATTGTCAAATCACTTGTCACTTTGAGTGATGTGACATGACAAGTTGTCACTTTAATAAAGTGACTTGATGTGAAAAAGTAGAAATGATGTGTGAAAAGATGAAAAGCATTATTTGCTTTTTGCTTTTTGACTTTTATTAAAGTTTTGTATATCCTTTTATTTTTATTTTTACTTGGTAAAGAAAAAAATAAAAGAAAAGGTAATACAAAAAGGCATTCATTTTTTCTCTCTCTTGTAAGACATACGGTTTTTAGCTTTTGGAGCCAAAAAAAACCATCTCCTCTTCTCACGGTCATGGTGACCGATTCTCTTCATGTTTTTCTGGTTTTCTGCCGAGCAAAAAAGGAAAAGCAAGGAAGATGAAGAAGTGCTAGCACACCTTGGGTTATATATAGGTGATAGGGAAACGAATTCATGATCTTGGAATCAATTTTTAAAGCTTGGAGCTTGGAACTTCCATGGTGTTCATCAATGGCCGACCATGGAGGAGACAAAAACCAGTGAAACCGAGCAGCCCACTGCATGAGGACGCCACTGCCGAGCATGAAGGGAGGCAGAAAACGCATCTTCTTCGTTGCATCTCAAACCGTTCAATGTGAGTTATGTTTCCGCCTTACTCCTTTGATGTGTTCATACTCGTTTTTATGCATGATTGATGATTCTTGGGACTTGATTGAAACTCAACAATGGTATCTTGAGCTATGGTTGCATAAAACGAATTAGGGTTCTTGAGCAAAATTTGGGGCTTTTTGATTTAAGCATGATTTTAACAAATTATTGTTTAAGAATGCTTGTATATGAATAAATTAGAGTTATATGTAATCAATTTGATGAAAAATTAATTGGATTGATTTTCCCCAATTTGCTTATTGTTGGTCAAAACTTTAATTTGGGTAAACTCAATTTGAGCATCAAATGATTAAATTGTTTAGTATAGTATGCTTGAATGAGGTTGAATTGATGTTGTGCATAATCAATTTCATGAAATTTGGTTGGATCCATTTTTCCCAAATTTTGGGCATGACAAATTTGGGTAAACTTGATTTTGAGCATGTTTAATGAAATTGGATGATTTAGAATGCTTGAATGTTGTTTAATTGATGATTGATTAGATCAATTTGATGAAAAGTGTTTGGAACAATTTTTCCCCAATTTGCTTGTGATGGCCGAATTTGGCAAGTGCCCTAATGTCTTGGTTTTTGATTTTTTGTTCATTGGATGACTTAGAAATCATTTGGGGATGTTGAATTTATGTTGATTGGGTTCAATTGGATTGAATTTGATTTGGGCATTTTTTTCCCCTTATGGCCGAGACTTTAGCATGTATAATTGGGTTTGATTTTGATTTAATTATGTTGGACATGATTAATTGATGTTAAGCATGATTAATTGGACAAATTCATGTTTTGGAAACTTTGATTTGGGTAATTAATAATGTTATACACTTTATGTAATTTAATTGGAAAATTTGGAATTTTTGAATTAAATTATTGGCTTAAAATTGGATTTGGGCTTTTAAGTTGTTATTGGGTTTATTGGACTTTGTTGTACAAAGTGGTTTAGGCCAAAATTGGTTGGATCCAATTAGGCCCAAAACCGCTTCCAAAAGGCCCAAATGCGACTAATGAACCTTTAACGTTTAATTGGGCCTAATGGGCCTAAATTAATTTATGGGCTTATGGGGTAACTCCCGGATTGGACTTTGGTTGCGGGTTTGACCCGAGTTGACCAAAAGTCCACGCCTCAAGAAATTAATTAAAAGCCCATTGGACTTTAATTAAATTAATATTGGATATTAATCGGGCTTTGAGACCCGTAACGATTAAATTTGGAATTTAAGTCGTAAAGGTTTATTTTATAAAGTGTAATATTTAATTTGAAATTAAATAATGAATTAGAATTAAATGCGTATTAAATTGGATTTAATTGTAATTTAATTTAATTCATAGAAATCGTACTTTGAGTACGTGTTCGCAATACGAGTTTGACTCGAACAAAATCAAATCTTTGTTTGAACATTGGATGATCACTAATTATCAAGATTAATTAATTGATTAGATTGATTGATAACATGCTTGTATGAATACATGGGTTGTGATTTTGAATAATGTATATCGGATGGATATTAGAAGGGTGGGGCATTTTGAAAATTGTTGTAATAAATTTGATTTATTAATTGGACCTGCGAGTCCAGCCTTATCTCCTATTTCTTTGTATTCTCTTCTCACCTATTCCCCTCCATGTAAATGAGGTTTCTTTAGAAGTGTAGTGTAACGGGTAGAAGAAATATTTGTGCTAGCGGAGAGAGAGAGAGAAAGTGAGAGATTTGATCTAGGATCAATGTAAAATATCCATCCGCATATCATTATTATTTTTATCATATGCGCTTTATTATGTCTTTAGAATGCATGTTTAAGGGTGTATGATGATGAGACCTTAACAAAGATAATTAAAATTGGTAGCCAATTTTGCACGCGAAAAACCCTCGTTAAATATCAAGCGTTTATTTTCCTTCCATTGAGTGATTCTTACTCAAGATCCGAGATTGGCAAGGGTTGTTGGCCAAAGTCAAGCCCTGTCCGTCGAAGATGTGTTTTAATCACGAGGCTTTGTTCCATATCGGTGTCGTGTCCAAGTTGTGGTTTGTTGGCCAAAGTCAAGACCACTTCTTGTCCATTGACATTGATTACGAAGCTTCCATGTCAATGGGTCCGCGCTTGACTGGGATCACTAGGTTTGTTGTGCCAAAGCCAAGGCCTAGTTGATTCAGAGGAAAAAGGTTAGGGTATACATTCGATGTATAGGCATATATAAGATATATGTTTGGGACTTGGATGTCCACCTACTGGATCTAGGAGTTGGATGAGATCCAATTGATCTTAGAGATCTACCTAGTTAATTATCATACAATTTGTTGGCCAAAGTCAAGATTGTGTGATATTTAACGGGATCCTAGCCCACTAGGAAACACGGTTTCCCGAGTACTCGACAGAGGGTTAGAGGCTCGACGAAAAATAGTGGGAGGCAAGAATTGAATTTGCAATACTCGTTCAATTACTCGCCATACGCGCTCATTTAAATTATTTCGTCGTTAATATTAAATGTTAGTTGGACTAATATTTAAATTGTTGTTTTTAAACAGTTGGACTGTATTATACTTGATTATATATAATTGGATTATATTAATCAATATATTTGAATTAATTAATTTCAGTTTACAGTTGATTTTATAATTGGATTATAGTAATCAATGTAATTGAGGTTAATTAATTTGGATTATATTTGATTATATAGTTGGACTATTATAATCATTATAATATATATAGTACCACTAATCGTTGATTAAATAGTTGGACTATTGTAATCAAGATAAAATTGAAAAGTTGGATATTTAAAATATAATCTGGGATTAAAATATTTTAAATGATTTAATTTTCAAATTGGGAATAAATAATAGGTTACTTTATTTGATAAAATAACTTATTATACCTTAAGCCCAAAATTAAGCAAAATAAGTAGAGCATAAAATCTTTGGAAGATTTATGTGATGATGACTTTAATGCTTAATTTAATATACTTGTCATAAATCTAATTTTAGATTTAAGAAGTATTAAAATTGCAATTTATAATTCTTGGAGAATTAATTGACTATTCTAGAGGAGATAAAGTCAAAGTTTGCAATTGGGCATGTAGCACGAGGTGCACATCGTTTCGATATTCTAAAAACCCAAGGCTTGGCCTAAGGTTTCTGAAATATTGAAAAGGATAATTGACATATCCCAAAGTGACTACCATTTGGATATGGCAGACACGAAGGAATTAAAGAAAGGGCAAGGCTCTAACTTTGAAAATGTTTGTCTTAGTTATGTTCACAGCTAGTATTGAAATTAGATTTTAAATACTTAGTGGGTACATAAAATATATGTATTGATGTTCAGAATCTGCTTTGAGCAGGATACTGACTTCAAGCTGAGATTTCTCTGCGAATCGGAAACGGGACGAAAGTCGCTGTTTCGACCGTAGATACCTAAGTTTAGGAACTACCCTTTGGGTATATACTTAAATTAGGAACTGTTATAATGTAACTAGTTTGACTAGAGACATTATCTCTATATCAGTGTTTAATCCGTTGCGGATAAAACCTTTATATTATAGAACACTAAGTGTTTTATTATATAAAGATGATACTGAGATAAATACATTAGATGTAAATAACAGAATTTATATTTTGAATATAATTAAAATCTCAAACATATAAAATGACAAATAAATAGCTCAAATTGATTTGATCAATAGAGACTTATTTGTGGCATTGTTGTCTAGGACACAATTATACAAGACTCGTATATCCACACTTTTGAAGAGTGGGTACTAGGACTGATTTGACTATTCAAATAAGGTCGCGAATCTAGTTTATTAGGTAAAGTACCTAAAATACTATTTACTTGGTAATAGTAAAATGCCACCGATCTGTTAGCCCTATTCATGGTGAAGTAAGTGGGCCCATATCTAGCTAGGCTAGATGTGAACATGAATATTTCGTGACCTTAACGGATGTGGCATCACGTTATGGTTATGTGTTTCTTTTGAAGAACACAAATCAGAAACTTTTAGAGTTTCGACACGAAATAGACAAACAGATCGGCTATAGTATTATACCGTCACGGTAAGACCGTAATGGAAAATACTTAAGCAATAAGTTTCTTATATACTTGAAAGAGTATAGTATTCTTTCAAATGAGGACTCCTCCCGGAACACGTCAAAGTGACGGTGTGTCCGAACGGATTAACCGAATCATGTTAGACATGATAAGGCTAATCATGAGTCGCTCTGAGCTACCATTCCTTCAACGGATAAGTTTTAACAGTGCAATAACTTATTTAGAATAAGGTTCCATATAAATCTGTTTGACAGATGTCATATAGGATATGAACAGGGAAGAAACGAGGTTTCTCATTCCTGATAATTTGGGTATGCCAGGCATAACGTTTGGATGATACCAAACTAAGGACCCAAATTGGATAAGTGCCAATATAGGTTATCCTAAGGGAAACCATAAGTATAGTACTTATAAATCTCACATGAGAACAATGTGATTGTTGCTCACCATGCGGTTTTTCCTGAGAGGAATACCGATATGCAGTGGTCAGTGGGAGGATAGTGATACTCGATGAAAATCGGAGTAATACTGTTCAAGGCACAAGTCCTTAATGGAACACAATATAGTTCATCAATGATGAATCTGTACCATTAATCTTCGAATACACAAGAACTGCGTAGATCGGATAGAGTCAGAAAACAACCTAGGGTATGGGTTTCTGATCTCACCTCATAAAGATGTCAATCTTTTAAGGTATACCAACCGACTACGTTTTGAGGAAGTGATACGAGGTATCGACTCCCTATTATGGCAAAGTGCCATGAATCCGAAATGGATTCCATGTATAAACAACTTTTGGATACTAGTTGTTGTACCACAAGGCATTGTGCCTATTGGTACATTAAACGTCTTCAAGGAAGACATACATGGAAGGCAACATACCAACGTACAAAGCTGGGCTTTTGACGGAAAGGTATCGTTATCAACATTGTGTTAATAACGGTTCAACCTTTTACCTGTTGCCATGGTAAATCCATTTTGAAGATGCTTGTTGATAACTGCATATTTCATTTATGAAATGTGTCAGTTGCAGATCAAAATCGCTTTCCTGAAAAGGAAACCTTTTGGAGGATGCTTACAACATCCTGACGATTTTGTATAACCGACAAACAAGGTTTGCGGGTTATTCGATCCATGTTTGGATTGAAGCAAGCATAAGGTTCTTGGAACTGACGTTTTGAAATAATCATAATGGTTTATGATTTGACTCAAAACGAAAATTCTTGTGTATATAAGGAGGTTAGTGGGAGGGCACTGACAATGAAATTCCCATAAAGCAATTGGTGAAAGCTTGGCTTTCATAGAAATTCTCCGTAGAATTCTGGGGAGTAACAACCTTTATTCAAGGAATAAAGATCTACTGGGATAGATTTGGAGTTGTTAACACTCTCTGGAAATTGTACATTTAAAATGTACTTGTATTGGTGTCTCATACGCTTCGAGCATATGGAGTCACAATCAGGTCAATCCAAGTGATAGTCACTGGATTGAAGATTAAGAACATCTGTTAGTATCTGAGAGAACTAAAGATGTTGTCTTAAACTATGGAGAATGGAGAACTTGAAGTGACTGGGATCACTGCTGCAAGTTTCCAAACAATTAACTACCGGTACTATAAAGTTTGAATAACGGGACAGTGAGCTGGAAATATTCCGAGCAAGATAACTGTTGCCGAATAAACAACAAATGCGGATTATTGCTGCAGCTGAGGCAGCAATAGAAGCCATTTGGATCGAAAATAAATCTAATTAGATTAGATATAGTTCTTTTAGCAGCTGAGCTAGGCGTCAGCACAGGCTAAGGAATTAAAGGTCTCATCGACGATCCAGATATATACTTCTATATCATCTGATTCGTTCGGATCATACATCGTGGCGATGTGATGATCGTATAAATCGCCAGACGATAATCAAACAAATCCGCTGACGAAAACCTTTCCTCAGCAATTTGAGCGAACCGTACATAGTTCGGGTGTTAGACACTCGAGTGACTGGCTATGTGCCAAGTGGGAGATTGTTGGATAATATGACCCATAGCGTCACTATTTGTACAGATCACGGTGTTGTTGTACAAATTAACTATGTGACAAGGAAATTGCACTCTCATCATTTGTGATTAGATCACCATAGATGTATAAATGAAGAGAGGTCCATATGATTAGTTCCTGGATTGAGAATGATATGAGACAGTATCAGTCCCCGAAGGATTAATCATTAAATATCCCTAGCCGGAGTATTATCGAGACAGGACATCGATAATGCGGAATAGGCTAGTATTGCACTTGTGCGCGTTGTGAGGGCACAACGGCATAGTTCTCATATATATAAGTATTGGATACTTATGCAAGTGCGATAGGAGGTCGTGTTTCACCGATGGTACGGGAAACAGCTTCGCTCTGGATAGACCCCTCGGAATCCCATTGGTATTATGACTATGTGTCTATGGGAGGCCGAAATCAAGGTAGGTGTGTATAGTCTTAACCTGAGACTTACATCGCTAATACTTACGATAATCGATAGACTTTGGTCTTGGTGGTACAGGGCTTTAACCGGTTCTGCGTACACCACTTCTGGGTTTATCAGAGAGTCGTAGTGTATTGGGTGTGATGTCAAGACGGAAGTATCACTTCAGTCATAGTGGAGATGATGTCACGCAGGATACGGTATTAGTGCTCTTAAGTGTTGCGCGGCCATCGGGATATTATGACAAGGTCATGTATATCCGATTATAGAGACTAGTTACCAGACATCCGACATGTGCTTCGGACGGGGCAGACACAAATCCAGCCCCAGCCCTAGCACGTGACTATCCGATACTGGGCCGATATACACAATACTACGGTATACTACGCTTGATACAGATCTATATTCCTGTAAGAATATTTCTGGAGAATTGGGTAGGCATGGCGCTTTGCTAGAAGCCAACCTTGTCTTGTAAATCGGTATAAACGTAGTACGAGGTACTTACGTGTTCGGATAATCCGACGACCGTATTTACTGCCAACATATCCGGAGATCTCATGGGTCGCTTCCTGAAGATTCACCGATGATGTATAACTCGCACTTTAATTAATCTGGGATTAATTCGATGAGAGAGAAAATTAATCTGGGATTAATTACGGAGATATTTTATCTGGGATAAATATTAAATTAAAGAGAGAGAACGATTAATTTGGAATTAATCGATAAAAAATAATATTGATATATTATTCGAAATTGGATTTCGACGCGAAATTAAAATTAGATTTTAATTCGGGCGAACGAATTAATTTAGAATTAATTCGTTAGCGACGTGAATAGTGATTTCGCTAGGCGTAATCATTTAATTACGACGCGAAGAAAATTCGTTAATTTGGAATTAGCGAACCCGAGCCCGAGAGTGATTGCGAGCGCATTCGCATTTCGAATTCGAGCGCGGCACGCAAGTCACATCAAGCGTCAAATCATAGTCGCATCAATTGTCAAATCACTTGTCATTTGAGTGATGTGACATGACAAGTTGTCACTTTAATAAAGTGACTTGATGTGAAAAAGTAGAATGATGTGTGAAAGCTGAAAAGCATTATTGCTTTTTGCTTTTTGACTTTTATTAAAAGTTTGTATATCCTTTTATTTTTATTTTTACTTGGTAAATAAAAAAAATAAAATAAAAATACAAAAAGGCATTATTTTTCTCTCCTCTTCAAAGACATACGGTTTTTAGCTTTTGGAGCCAAAAAAACCTTCTCCTCTTCTCACGGTCATGGTGACCGATTTCTTCCATGTTTTCTGGTTTTCTGCCGAGCAAAAAAGGAGAAGCAAGGAAGATGACGAGTGCTAGCACACCTTGGGTTATACATAGGTGATAGGGAAACGAATTCATGAGCTTGGAATCAATTTTTGAAGCTTGGAGCTTGGAACTTCCATGGTGTTCATCAATGGCCGACCATGGAGGAGACAAAAACCAGTGAAACCGAGCAGCCCCACTGCATGAGGACGCCACTACCGAGCATGAAGGGAGGAGGAGGCGAAAACGCATCTCTTCTTCGTTGATCTCAAACCGTTCAATGTGAGTTATGTTTTCCGCCTTACTCTTTGATGTGTTCATACTCGTTTTTATGCATGTTGATGATTCTTGGGACTTGATTGAAACTCAACATCATATGAAAATCGAAAATGGGACCAAGAGTCGTGTTTTGACCTTGGAGACCAAGTTTAGGAACTACCTTTGGGTTATGTACTTAAATTAGGAACTGTTACAATGTAAAACTAGTTTGACTGAAACATTATCTCTATATCAGCGTTAATCCATTAGGAATACCTTTTATTCTAGAACCACTAAAGTGTTTTATTATATAAAGATGATATTTGAGATAAACACATTAGATGTGAATAACAGTATTTATATTTTGAATAACAATGAATCTCGAACATATGACATGACAAACAAATATCAAACTGAGTTAATCTTTGAGACTTACTTGTGGCATTGATGTCTGGGACACAATTAACAAGACTCGTAATATCCACACTTTTGAAGAGTGGATACTAGGACGGATTGAATCTATCAAATGATGTCTACGAATCTAGTTTATTAGGCAAAGTGCCTAAAACACCTTTACTGGTAAAAGTGCAAGTGCCACCGATCTGTTAGCCCTCGTTCATAGTGACGTAAGTGGGCCCATGTCTAGCTAGGCTAGATATGGATATGACTGTTTTGTGACCTTTACGGATTGTGGCATCGCGTTATGGTATGTGTTTTCTTGTGAAACACGGATCAGAAACTTTTGATGAAATCAAAGATTTTCGACACGAAGTTGACACACAGAGATCGGCTATAGTATTCAACCATCACAGTTAGACCATGATGAAAATACTTAAGAAATAAGTTTCTCGTATACTTGAAAGAGTATAATATTCTTTCAATGAGGACTCCTCCCGGAACACGTCAGTTTGACGGTTTTGTGTCTGAACGGAGAAACCGAATTTTATTGGACCTGATAAGGTTAATCATGAGTCGCTCTAAGCTACCATTTCCTTCAAAGGATAAGCTTTAAACATTGCAAAAATTATTTTAATAAGGTTCCATAAAA